>CM017555.1:45071186-45369301 GCA_007844125.1 Sinonovacula constricta
GGGCAGTTTTAAATATTACCAATTTTAGCATGAAGCAACTTTCCTATCTACAAAATCAGGGTAGTTCACAAATATGCTGACCTTTAACTTGCTACAAGAGGTAATGCTTAGTGATCCTGAATAACACTTATTAGCATAAGCCTAAACAATTTGCGCTCAGAAGTCTGAATAAATTAAACGAATCCAGATCAACTTACCTCTACTTCTGTCCCTCCTATCTCTGTTGCGATCATGATCCCGACCATGTCTTAGGGGTGGTCCACGTCTGTGGTCACGGCTGTGTCTGTGATCGTATCGACTGCCATAACGACCACCATGATGACCACCGTGCCCTCGGTCTCGGCTGTGTGTGCTGCGTTCGTGATGATCATGGCTGCTACGTACCTCCTTCTTCTCCTCAGATTTCTCATCTTTTTTCTCAACTTCCTTCTCCTTGTCATCCTTGTTCTCAGTGTCAGATTTTCCTATTAAATATGGAACGTTCAAGTTGACATTTATACCACAGCCTCTCAATAATGGTCATCAACATGATGTCCAGCCTCCTTTTTACCCAAGGCCATAACTTGTTATAATTTTATAGATTTTTTATAAATCTGAACCTTATTCCATCACATCTAAAATAAAATGCCAAATTTAACAGGCTTACCTTCTTCCTTTTTTGCTGGTGAAGATCGTTTTTCGGTGGGTGCTGCTTTAGGCTCTGGTTTCTTGGCACCAGTTGAACCCTTGGCTGCCACATTACCTGGCTCATTCTTAGCCTATAAAACAAACAACAGGCAAATATAAGTAATTCAAACAGGCAAATATAAGTAATTCACTACCAAACCTTCTAAGCAGAAATAACTCAGACATAAGCATCAGATCAGCTAGCTCCGAGTGTCAGCTGTATGTTTAATATCTATAATATTGTCAACTATTATTCAGGAAAAATAACAAGTTAATGAAATTACTGGTAAGTGGCTATGACTTGATTAGGATTATAAATTAGCAAGAAGAGCAGGATAAGAGCCAAGCCATAACACCTTACCTTTTCCACAGAGATCATCTTCCCATGCAGCTCAGTTCTGTGAAGATGCTGGATACATTTGGCTGCTTCATCTGCTGTAGACATTGTGACGAATCCATAGCAGCGGGACCCTGGCTTGCGAGCATTGGTAACAACCTTGGCACCAACAACCTGAAATCAAAGGTCAAGCAATGAATAAAGTGTACTTACTCATATTGATAGTTTTGTTTTTAAAATACTTTGCAGCAACCAGTTGCGATCACTTTAGCAATGTCCAGCTTTTTGGTGGAGGAAGACCCCAAACATACGTCTCGGTAGAACCACTGGCGAACCGCAAGTCAGCTGCAAGACCTTCCCACATTAAGTCCTTCGCTTTGAACAGGACTCGAACCCATGAGGTAAGAGGCTAAGTAGTCAGAGAAGCTACAATTAAGCGATTCTTCCATTACGCCTTGGGCGTGAAGGATAAGTATTCCTAATAATGATATGATTTTTTTTTAATGAACCAAGTTTGTTAATCATAGAAAAGCCAAAAAAAAAAACCATGCCCGGAAAGCCATCACTTTTACTTAAGCTAAGTGTTGGAGAACACTTAGTAAAAAATAGTAATTAAGATTCATAGCAATCCAATATAACTACTTTTTTCTGTTAAGAATAATTGGAAAAGATCTGAATGAATGGCAAAAACATACTGATTCTGCAGTTTATGTTAAAAACTCAATAATAGCATACCTTTCCATATTTACTGAAGAGTGACTTAAGATCTGCTGCCCTTGTTGTAGTGGAAAGTGAGCTCACCCATAGGCTAGCTGAAATAGAGAAATAAAAAAATCCAAATTTAGTGGTTCATTTTTCAAAAACGCCAAAGAAAAAAAGGAATGAAATTGTTTATGTTTATTGGATTTATCGTCCCACCAACTGTATGTCAGTTATCTGGAGACGGTGTCTACTTGACGCAGATATAGTGCTGCCTTCACTGTGTATAGCATGCTGTTAACACCTGGTCTGATACCACACCCAAACACATTATCCTAACACTAGGCCAACCAGTTGTGGAAAAATCCTTATTTTTGCTTGAGCGCTGTTAAGGAAGCTATACCACCACCATTTTTAACTACTTTGGTATGTCTCTGCCTGGGATTGAACCCAGAGCCTCTCGTACCTGGAGCAGATGTTCTACTGATGGTGCTTCCAGGTCCTGTAAACCTTCTTGTTTTATTTTGTCGTCTTTAGAGAAGCTACACATGCAGCAAAGTTCATCGCACTATCTCATTTCTAACATGTTATTAAGCAGAAAAGTTTTTCTTCTATTTTTAGTAAGTGACCTTGACCCCACAGCCTCACTCTTGAACTTGCTGTATTTTGTGTTGTTACACGTGTATTAAAGATGGTTCCTTTCAGGAGTTATCGTCCGGAAACCATTTTTCTCTATTTTTTTTAGTAAAAGTGATCTGGACCTCACCAGCCCCAAAGTCGAACTTGACTCGTTTCTTATGATTATACCTGTGTACCAAAAAATGTTTATATCTGTAGAGCCTTTCATGATTTACTGTCCAGAAACTATGAAAACAACTGACTGACAAGCTCACTCCTCCATACCCCCTCAAACTTTCTTAGTGGGGAATAAAAATGAGGCATGGGTGATGGTAACGAAAGAAAAGGTCTGTGACTATGAATTGGTCACAAACAGTATTAAATGATGAGACAAAAAAAGTGTTAGACAACAACATAATGGTTTATGTATGTAGATACACCAACAAAAGGTAAAGCCTTGAATATATATATACAAAAATAAGTAAGTAATTAAATAAACATTAATACTGCAGTGTATGGGTTAAATAATTTAGAAATAAAATTTTATACTTTAAAAAAAATAATTAGGTATCAAAAAGATATAATATACAAAAGACAAAACAACACTTACATTTCTCATCTTTCTTGGTGTCTTTTGCAGCACTATTGGACATAAAGAATGTAAATATGCATGAAATACATTTTCGGAAATGACATCACAAGCATCACTGATCATAACGGATCATCTATAACAAACTTTTAATAATATAGACAAAAAACATGATACATACATTCATATTATTTTTTAAAATTATTATTATTTAATTAAACAATTAAAAACTAATCTGGGAAGATAGAATGCTGCACAGAATTTCTTTTTTTTTGCAACAAACAAACCAATAAAAAAGCACACAAGAGAGAACTTGGGGAATTTATTCCAATACATGAAAAATAAAATGTTTAATAAACTATTTTAGTAGTTCAAGAATGTGAAGTGTCTTGTGGTCATGTATAGAAGATAACTGTCTTTTCCTCGTCTGGTTGCACAGGCCTCTGGAACAATGATGAATCTTCGTCAAATCTGGACCCATCAAGGTATTTTGTGGTAAAAGCAAGCAGACAATGCTCATCGAGAAATCCCAAACCGAATCCCATGACTCATGATGGGAATCAGAGATGAAGGGGAAGAGGGCATGAGCTGTTTCAATTTTTCGTTTTGCAGGTGACAGAACAAAATGAGAATGGTAAATAAAAGACGAGCTTACAGCATGACAAATACTAATACAAACCCAACAAACCTCTTCGTTTTGTCATCATCATTCACGTCACCTGTCTTTGTCTCGCCTTGACCAGACTTTGCACCTTCCTTGGAATCTTCCCCCTTAGAACCCTCTGCATTGCTAGCATCCATGGAGTTCTCTTTCTGTGTGGATGTGGTGTCAGCAGCACCATCATTAGCGTCAGATTTGTTGGCCTGAGAGTTGAGGAGATCTGCGTCGAGATCATTCTGATCATCATCAAGTAACACCTCCAGCTGTTCACTATCTACATCAGTCTTGCCACCTTCAGGTTTATCACTACTACTTGCCTTGCCTTCTGTGTCTTTCTGTTTCACTGCACTATCTTCACTTTGAGCTGAAGCAGTGTCTGTTTTTGCTTTAGCAGCAGCAGCTCTTGCTGGTGTATTTCTTGTAGGAGTTTTAGCTGGAGCACGGGTCAAAGGTTTTGACTTTTCTTCAGGCGTAGGTTTGGCCTCTTTTTTCTCCACATCATCAGAAGTCTTCAGTGTGGCTTCTGTATCTGCAGATGTTTCATCATTAGCACCAACCTCATCGACAACCATCTCAGCATCAGGATCAGCAGCAGGCTGTTCGGCATCATCCACTGTTTCACTTGTCTCAGCAAGCGATTCAGGAACTTTGTTATCGGACTCAGTAGATGCAGTACTAGATGCTTGTGGTGCTACAGAAAGCAGAAAAATTGGTTCATTGAAACAAATTCATTCAAATAATGAACAGACTATATAGGGAAGGGTAATACAGACCTGTAAACCACATGTCATGTGGTAAATAATCCTATAACTTTGCAGGTGTGAGATGAATCTTAGTCCATTTTTGAGGTAAAAAAACGTGTGTAAAATAATCCAGAAGTTCCTTTCTTTCCTCTGCACATGGGAAGTGGGAAGGCCAGCACTGGTGTTAGGCTTTAAGCAAATTGCCAGACCGGACACATGCACACACGCGTTGTAGGTCCATTTGTTGTTCTTGGTCGCTTGTCCAAATCACTTCTGCACAGAGCATTTTCTTCAAATCCAGTCATCAACAAGAGCTATGTCAGGAAGCGAGAAAAACAACTGCCATCTTTGTGAAAACTGCTCAAACTGAAATTTGTACTTGGCTCCAACTAAGAAAATCCACTTGACGTAGACTCTTGAATGTGTGGTAGGTGAATCAATAAGTATTTTAAAATATGTGAATTAGTTGTTTATGTTTTTTGTTTGTTTGAACAGATTACTTGAATATTGATTTTGAGCCATTTAGAAATTGTTTGTTGTTAGTTGTTTTACTTCTACCTTACCTGATTCCCCAGTTTCTACAACAGTTTCTTCTGCCTTTTCTGCTGCCAACTCCTAAAAAACACCAACAGAAATAATAAATGAAGTTGTTACATTTAAAAAATATTTATTGGCAAAAAATGTTAGCCAAACAGCGATACACCCCAGATATCACTTTATGCTTCACTACCACTATTCAAAATCTTATAAACTATTTTAACAGTTACTTTGAAAAAAAGTTAATTAATTTCTACAAATGTTTAGGGTTTATCTTTCAGAATAAATCTAAAAAGTAAAAAAAAACTATCATATTGACTTACAAGAACTGAATCTTTTTTGTCCTCCTCCTTGGTTTTGAGATCTTCTGCAGTCGCAGTTTCCTACAATGTTATGAATAAATTGCAGTTTCATCTGATAAATTGAAAAAAATGTGTTTTTTTATTATAAATTAAACATAGTTGAAGATAACTGATTACTAAGATAACTGATTACTAACCACAGGCAATTTATACTTTCTGATAAAGTTGTTTCTTTGATTATATTGTTTATCATTGCTTATACTAACAAACCTTATGTTCCAAGTTTTCAGTTAACAAAACAACAACACTAATAAACTAGTGGGAACACAGATATAAAAAACTTTTAAATCAACAAGAGCTTTAAGTAGACAGTTTGCTTAACTTTTCATTGCTAGATTGTGTGGGAGCTGTTACTTTCCTAAACAAAAAACTTAACCCACGAGGAAAAATCTTAGGTCAAAAAGAGGCATAACTGTGTTAGAATAAATGTTGGGGTTACCTGCCATATTGAAATGGGTTCCAAATTTGAAAGTGAACAAATACTTCTAGTCTGAAATGGACATCTTTGTTTCTGAGAAAATAGAGGGTCTGGACAATAGCTTCACTTTCTTTGAAAAGTGGAGCCAATAAAAACTTACCATTTCTTCCTGAATGTCTGCCTGTGGTAGTTTTTCCTCATCAACATCATCAACAATCTAGAAATAGATAAGAACTCATTCAAATGGATATTTATTATTCAACATACTAATCAGCAGTCACAAGTTTTAACTTATGTTATCAATTTTAACATTTTAGTTGCATTTAAATGATTTAACAAAGTGATGTTTAAGCTTTATATGAAAAAACAAATTACAATTCCTCTTATTTCATCACACATAAAAAATGTTTACATCACTGTTCTTTCAAAGATAATCCAGCTTACCTCAGTAATTATTTCATCAGGTGAAGCACTGTCAAGATCTACCATGTCTGCAATATCTTCTGGGTTTATTTCATCATCATCGTCATCTTCATCAACCAGCATTTGTTCTTCACTCTGAAAGGAGAGTAATACTATGAAAAACATAACCACATGAAAAGGAAATATAATTTCTCCATAGCTTGCTTGCTTGCTCAATTCACTATTGGGGACCATTTGTTAAATTCAAAGTGTCTTCCTTGGACCTTGTCAGATAATATCAGAGGTAGTCCAACTGTAAAGTAGCTGTTCCTTTTAACATGTTCAGTGTCATGCCAAGCAGTGCAACTTTTCTATAAAGATGAGTGCATAATAGAGATTCTACATAAAGCAAAATATGGACATGTATAGTTTAAGAGAGTATCGCCTTGTAAGCATAAAAGTCAACATAGTCAAAAGAGTACAAGCATAAAAGCAGAGAAATCCAACAGAACCTACATGTGTTAAGTGAGTATTAAGGGGAGACTATTTACCAATGTCTCTTTTTCCAAAACTGGTAAGTAGAAGGACGGTACATGTTCCAAAATAGTGAACAAAAATTACTTAACAGCGCAACTTCTGTGTATATACCTCTTTATCAAAGTCTCTGTCCTCATCTTCCAGCTCCTTTCCATCAGCATCATCATCTGTTTTGTTATCTGTATCACCATTTTCTTTGTCATCAACTGAAAGTCATGGATTTCATGTTAGACTACAATGCCATGTATAATTTGTTAAATATTCCTTTTAGCGTGTTTTAATAAAAGGTTGGAAGTTCGAACTTCATTGTGAATTTATTTAACTTTTTATTGTGTTTGAAACTTTAATAAATATTAATTTTGCTGTTCGATAGTCAGATAGTTGTGAGATGGTTTTGACTATGAACAATTTAGACAATACATCATTATTTGTCAACAATACAAGTACACAGGGGGTGAGGATAAATATGCTACTACATCATTTCTGTAGTCTGTATGCAAAAGTTCTCTTACCATCAAGTTTAGTTCTTGTCCCAGTCTTCTTGGTAGATCCTGGTGTTTTCTTTGCAGCTGGGGAGTCTATCACTTCAATTTCAACTGTTGTTGTATCATGGCCTTCCTCTTCTAAAGCCTGTCCAACAAACAAAAAAATGTAATCTATATTAACAAAAGTAAAATGTTAGGTTTTTTTTGTTTTGTTTTTAAATATATTATGTTTTCTTTTTTTCAGTATTTTGATTATTTTGTGTTGTGTGCGATTGTTTTTAATTTTTAAGACTAAGTGGCATCTATTCCAAAGCCTGGTGCCCCTAGACAGTACATCAGTAATTTGTGAAAGGGCTGTTGTATATGTTAAGAGATTTCACTAGTTTGAATCCTTCATTTTGCTTTTTTGTTTATTATCAATTGCCACATAAGATGTCTGGGGCCTTTTAGAAAACAATAACACACAAAAAGGAGTACAAATACAACACATCCAAGGTGCTGTAGAGTGCATGCCCTTCAAACAAGAAGAAGGCTATCCTGGGGACTAAACACTCTCATATACTGTCAAATCATTACATAAATATTTGAGATTAACCGTAACTCTGAAGGGAACCAGACTATTTACTACTTTGCTTACTTCCTTGTTGTCTACTACATCTGTAAGTACAACAGGCTAATCACTAATGGAGGAAGACCCCTGACTTATATCTGGTTAGAACCACCGGCTCACCACAGATTAGCTGGAAAACCTCCCCACATTAAGTGCTCACACCAACCGGGCTGATGAGTTTCAAGTCAGCGACTCTAACCGCTTGGCCATGGGCACCCCTTCATACCATTGTGTTATTTTAAAGATAGAATAGATGAATATGAAATTGTAAAGAATGCATTATTGACAGCAGTGAATACTGTGGCAAGGCAAAATTTTAGTTGTGAAACAGGTCCTCCGATTCATTATAGGAATATATTTTCTCTTTTATAGTTATTGACCCGAATACTGATAATAAACACATACTGGTAACTTCCGAGTTTACACATGGATACATTCCTATTGGCGAAAAAGCCATCATACAGCTCCAAGTGGAAAGAAAAGTTTTTGTATATGAATTTAAGTACTTTTGTTGCTGACTATGTCATGGTGTTAAAAAATATATTTACTGTGCTGATTTATGTGAAACAAAATTAGGTCCCCAATAATAGGGCGCCTCGTGCTAACCATAATGTCAAAGGGAGATAATAAGTCAGCCGTATGGAACGAGGTAACTTCAAAGCTGAAAAAAGACCGAAAGATTATAATATTCTACTACTGATCAAATCACGATCGTTTACATGAAACCAACATGATGACTATAATGATGATTATAATACGAATCTCGAATTATCATAGTGCTTCAAAATTCAATCAACTCAACAGCCGCAATCATGGACATGTCATGGCGGACGTAACCACACTTGGAAAGCGAAACAATATCTGGTCCGATAAAATTATATAGCAAGAGAAAGATATATATACCTTTGCAAGGCGCTCAATGAGAACAGCTTTTACTCCAACCTTATCTAAATCTCTCTTTTCTAACTGTGCTCTTAAATCCACGACTCTTAAATCAGAAATCTTTTTTGTTTCCGTCGTAGCCATCTTGCTCCTTGCTAGGTGGCGCTGGCGAAATATTTACGTTCGGACTGCTTCATATATCTTCGTCTTGAAAATCATAACACGATAGAGCGATTTTATTGTAGTTTCGTCACTTGTTACTACATAAATATATTAAATTAACTAAGATAAACATGTAGATTATTCTGTTTGCTTAAAGATAAAAACTGTTAAATGGTACTGACACGAACAACTCGATCATTGAAAGCACAATGAATTTGAAAGTAATAAAAAATATTGACGACACTTCAGAAAGGGAGATAAAATATATTAATTCGTGCAGAGTAGCCTTTCCTTTGATTACCAGCAACATACAAATACCAATATATATTTCACGCCACTAGTTTGTTTATTTTAGAGTCATGAATAAATCGCTACAAAGAGAAGGGTTTTTTAAGAGTTTGTAAAGCAGGTAAAAATGAGAGGTGATTGATTAATAAAAATAATGTGTTAATGTTGAAAAACTAAAAGCAACTATAGCCTACTGCAGTAGTACTTTCGTTCCAATGCCAAAGCGGACCATAAGTTCACTTCACTACTACTACTTCGGATTTATTTAACCTCGCCCTAACTATTGTTATTGGGCGAGCATCAATTTACAGGGGGTTAAAATATGATTCATGTCACATACCAACACAATCCATTATAGGAGTGTCAATCATTTAATATTTCAATATCAACATTTAAAAACTACAAAAACGGCATTTAAAGTATATGCAGGATTAGAAAATCTCCAACACTGTAAGTAAATCAGATTGACAATGTTGTTTGTACTCTTTTTTGATTTATTTGTTATATGTTTTTAGTCACTTAAATCAGCATCTCCATAATTGTGTGGTTTTACATAAGGAAAGATAAAACTGCAGAAGTTTCAATAGTTTGTACACAGAGACTTTGTAGCTTTTCAAATGGACAGGTCAAACATGGTAGGCATTGTTCTGCTTGATGTTCAGAAGGCATTGACACCATTGAGGGTAAAACAGAGGTTCCAATGCCATAAAACTATAAGGTTAACTTAGGGCGAAAGTTAAGCAGATGAAATTCACACGCTTAAATACTCACCTTATATTAGGACCAAATTATGAAATTTTCCATCTATAAGCTTTTTAGCTATGTAAGTAGGTAACCAAAATTAGATACCTGATAGGAGCCCACTATTTGGCACATTGGTCACAACTCTTTAGTCGTGCTGGTGCAGCATGAGGGGGTCGCGATAAAATACGAATGTATGTGCGGACCCTTAAATAAACCAGTTATCAGTCAGTCAGGCATTTGACACTGTAGATCATGTGATCTTGCTCATGAAACTGGCAGCTCTTTGTCTTTCTTGGACAGTAATCAGGTGGTTTGCTTCATAATTATCTGATAGACAACAATTAGTTCTGGAAGTTTTTGTCCTTGGGGCTTATTACATGTGGTGTCCACTGTGGTGGGATCGATATTAGGGCTACTCCTCTCTTTGGTCTATGCACTGTTACTTCACTATGCAGATGATTCAGCAATACTGGTCACCAGCAAAAATAAAGATTTACTAGAATCTATGTTATTTAAGTCAAGTATGAGTGGCCAATATGAAATAAAATCTTCCTACACCTTGGTAAAACAGAATCAAGTATGTTTGAGTCAGAATACTAAGAATATTAAGTCCCTATCCATCTTAGGTGTTAAGATCACAGCGTCAATCCAAGGAGTCCGTAAAGTATCGATGCTACAGGTGATCAAAGTTTATCATTTGAAGCAAAGGAAATGTCATGTCCTCAAAAGGTCAATACTAGACTCAAGTTTCTCTATAGACAAAGGGATTTTCTTAATGTCAATACTTAGAAGATGCTTGCTATGGCTCTTGTTCAATGTCATTTTGATTATGTTTAAGCTGTGTTGTTTCATTCTGCAACATCAAAAATAAGATACACAGAACAAACTTATCCGATTTGTGCTAACCTTGATGCTAGAACTCATATTGGCAAGAATCAATTTTCATTTCTAAACTGGTTACCTATGGCTGCTAGAGTTGGTTTCAAAACCATGTCATTTTTTTAAACATTCATATGCAATCAGCTCCTTTGTATATGATGGAACATTTTGTTTATCCAGTTCTGTTTATGGTCAGAAAGCTTGATTTATATGATAGGCTGTTAAATGTGAGAAAAATCAGGGGTTTTCTTTTAAAGAGTATGGTCGTTCCTCTATCCCATATATCAAAGGTTTTAGAAAGAGGTCAGTTGCATATAGGAGATGCACTTTGTGGAATGATTTACTGTACCACAAAATATTATAGGCACTGTGTCATGTAGAAACTTCAAGCTCAGTGCTAAAAACATCTAATGGATTTACTTCATTCTTATTTTAATCTTCTAGTTAAATGAGTGATTATAAAAAGATATATGTTAATGTTTTCCTATGTCATACGATGCTATATTTCAAGGACCATAATGGAAATAAGAGTTTTCCAGATTCTTGTTTGTGTTATCCTTGATATATAATGTTTGTTGACATGGCCAATTAATTTAATGCATGCATGTTTTTGTTGCATCAAGCTCATGTATGTTTTGATTTGTTAAATGCCATGCATGCTAACACTGTATATTAAAATAAATTTATTTATCTATGGCTGTGTAGAACGACGCGCTTCTCTGGGGTCTAATTCTTATGGAAGCTTACTTTTTCACTCCTGGTGCATTTAGTGCAATGGCCTACTGCAGTAGCCTGTATTTGTTATGATATGCAATAGTACTTTAGTGCAGAATCAAGGATAACATTTGGGGTGAATAAAGTAGATTTTAATAATTTCAAATAAACAAGGATTACCTGTAAGACCTGGCTTTGGAAAGTTAATAAACATGTCACTCTTAGAATTTTACTGAATTTCATGCATAATTGACATGGGTTTGAGTTCCTAACTAACCATAAAAGTCCTATTTACAGCACATTTACAGCACATTGCTCTGGGTAGTTACTACATGAGTAATGGTTCTACCCAGGAATTCAGTGATAAATCAAGAGGGATTAATATAAATTGAAAGAATTTTTTCCCCAATCGAGCATGAAAAAAGTTTATCCTGAACCCCTGACCTTCTGCCCAGACACATACTGTACATCCCATGCTCTTTGCTCTTTGTTTTAGTACAGCAAATTAATTCCAAACATTTGTTTACTTATTTTTTGTTTTAGAAGGAAAGGCAGAATGGAACAAATTATCAAATTGTATGAAGTTATACTTCAAAGAAGACATGAGCTTGAAGCAAGTGTAAACAATATCCGGAACCTGTTCAGGCCATGGTAAATATTCAAATTTAATGTGAACCATGAATATAAAGTTACTTGCCGATAAAGTGGCTTTCTTGTGTGCAAGATTTATAATATATCCAACCCTTTGGAATCTTAACAAGCTTTTGTTCTGAATTAAGTACCAAGAAAATCACCTTACAAATTAAACTCACACTTAAATACAACAGTGTGATTCAATTGACAAATTAAATTATCGTCAGAATAGTGAGAAATCATATACAATGCTTTCTTAGGTTCTGGTTTACAAAGTAAACATAAATCAGTTCCTGAATATCATCTTAAGATTTGGTGTTATCATAGTATCCAATATCACAACTCAGCAATACACATTATTTGGTAGGGCATTTTAAGAACCCCTTTCTTTCTTTTTTTTTTTTTAAAGTCTCGCATCGGCCTTTTTCAGCTTGAATTTAAATCATGCTATCCAACATTGAGAAAATGTTGACAAACCCTTTTAACCAGAAAAACAGTATCAAATTAGATGGTTGAGTTGTTGGCACTCATGGCTTTCATATTCAATCTCCTCGGTTCAGTTTCTGACATGTTGAAATAAAAAGAAAAATATGTTTTGATTTTTTAGTTAAAATAATAACTTTGTGAATAAGATATAGTTTTATTCCATTCATTTTTAAAAAAAAAGCAGCCAAAAGCAGCATTATCTTGTCAGTTTACCAGTATATATTTTTGGGAACTGTTCAAATTGAAGACTAAACTGACAGACAGGACCTTTAAAGCTTTTTTTTTTTTAAAACATTTCAGGCCTCAAAAATTAAAAAGTGAAGAAGAAAAAGATTCCTTCGAGGAACATGAAAGAACAGGTGAGTATGTTTGGTGCTTGAATATAATAAACAACATCTTTTTACCCTTTGATATATATTTTTACCTTAAATGTATTGGATCTTTTATTATTCTAACACTAACTTCTTTGGTAAACACAATAGTAAGTGGGCAGTATAAAAATATTATTAATAGAAATTATTAATATTCAATGTATACATTCAAAATATAAATATCCTAATTCAAAACAAGTTAACAGGAAAATGTCTTGCTTTTTCTTTACTTCAGTATCCAGTCAAGAATGATGTAAATGTAATAATGCTCAGTTTAAAGCTGTGGAATATTTTGGTAATTTAATTCCAGTTACTAACTTGTTTGAGTGATACATAGAATTGCCAATAATCAATGAACATGGAAGGCCTGGCGCCACCAGCTCAAAACACTTAGATTCTTACCATAGTTCAAATTCCAGTCATTTTTTCCAGCTGATCTGTTGTGTGGATATGGTTCTATGTACATGTAGATTTTTTTTCTGAGGTCTTCCTCCACCAAGATGTATGTCAAAATAAAAACATATATAGACTTACTTGATTTTTTCAGATGAGAAGAATGAAACATTACCTAATTCAGAACCAGTCTTGTCGCCTGAGGAACAACAAAGTGTCAACATTGTGGACCAGCTATTGCGTAAGGCTCAAAAGGCATTAGATGTACAGAAGAAGGTAATTATCTTTAACAATGCAGGCAAATTCAATTGTGAACTAAGTTTTACTGAGATTTTCAGCTGAGCTTCATCCTGAGTTTCAGTCTTTTAAACCCAGGTCGCGACAGTCATTGTCCCTCAGTAAAAGGCTTTCAGCTGTCTTGTTCTTATATACTCTAAAGCCAGCTGGATGTTCTTTCAGCTGGCTGTCCAAGGCTGCAAGAAGTCTTTCTATATTTTTTACCATTTCCTAAGGCCCTTAATATTGTCTTCTAGTCTTCAGTGAATCCAAGGCAGTCTACCTCAATAGGGAATGCCTGGTCTTCAATTGTTACTATTTTAGTGTCCATCAGCATTCATTATGTTACCTAGAGAAGTTATTAGCTCAAAAGGTTGAAATTGGTCATTTTGCAACAAAGGTAAATGACAACATTTTGGAGTGACCCATCTGAATCACATTATTTATTTAGACCTCATCACTTCAGTCCAATTGATGTCTTGAGTGGGCTATTGGACTTAAAATAGGATTATTTTTTTTATTTTATCTGACAAGATGCTCATCAAGGTTTCCTTAATTACTGAATATATCAAGATAAATGTTGAATTCATACATTTATATTTATTTTAAAGCAGCTTTTTGCTATTTTAAAATTTGCAACATGTGTGCATATATTTTTATTGTCATATCATCTTCTTTAAGAATTTAGTGGGAAACAATTTACTGCTTCATAAGGCTGGAGAAAAATAAATAAATCTGGGCTCACTAAACTAGGAATAAACTTTTCTATGCTTATACTTAGAACGTTAAGAGTTTGCCCATTAAGCAATAAAAA
This sequence comes from Sinonovacula constricta, assembly GCA_007844125.1. Lineage (NCBI taxonomy): Eukaryota > Metazoa > Mollusca > Bivalvia > Cardiida > Solecurtidae > Sinonovacula > Sinonovacula constricta. The sequence continues at coordinate 45,085,493 of CM017555.1, forward strand.
TAAGTTTTTAATTTTTGCTCGTTTTTAGTTAGAAGAGCCAAAAAGACCCAAGCAGAGGAGTGTTCATAATAAACTAGAGAAAAGTGTAGTGAATCACCAGCAGCAACAACAGCAGCTGCAACAGTATGATAACACCAGTAAAAATACAGGAAGCGCTCTTCAAAAGATCTCTAAGTCTGAAAAGAATGGTGAAGTTCCAAAAATTTCCAATGGTACTGTGTCCAAGCAATTGAGTTCTGCCACAAAACCTTCAAGTTATCAGAGCAGAGTAAAACCTAATGACGCAAATGAAAGGAAATCTTCAGCATGTAAAAGTGCTATCAGGGTTGGAGCTAACAGGGTTGGTGCCAGTAGTGCAAGTTCTGTTGAAAGACCTCGGAGTGGAACCAGTCAGAAACGGGTGGCTGCTGCTCATGTTACAGCTCCGTTTCAGACCAATGCTCGTTTGGCCAGTGCTAAAATGCAGACAACCTACCGTGCCAGCACAGTTCAGGGAATTAGAGGGAGGGGCAAATATTCTAGCCATGCTTCTCATATTCGAGCAAGTAGTTCTGTGAAAAGTTCAAAATTTGAAACTCAATCTGAACTTAGTTCTGCAGGAGAAGAGATGAATAGCAGGGTTGATGGGAATGACAAGGAGTTAATTTCTCAAGATACTAACAATGGCAATGAAAAAGTCAACAATGAACAAAGATTTTCAAAAATGAAAAAGAGCTCTAAGGAAGAAAAGATATGTGATTTAAGATCAAATTGTGATAAAAATATAATGGAGTTAGAACAAAAAGTAGAAAGTCTTGAAATTTCAGACAATAAATCACTGTCAGAGTCTGATATAACTAGTCATGACAAACAGCAGCAGTTTGTCCTAGCTAGGGATGGGTAAGTTATTTGGACTGGTCCTTTGTTAATGTTTAGCCACCATTTTACTTTCTTTTGTCCTAATTCATTACAACTGGAAGTGTCTGATTTGGACGCACAACATTGATTTTTGACCACAATATTTTTTGTTGAAACTTTAAGATGAGTCTGAGACAATTAATAAGCTTTTGATTGGTCAGATTTCACATTGTATTCATATCCACAATATCTCTCTCTATATATAATATACCAAATACCAAAATCATCTAATAGGTATCTAATTACCTCAGGCCATGTTTTCAGGCCATGTTTTCTTGGAACTTTTATTTTAATAATTTCTTATTTCGGGATTACAACCATTAATCTTGTGTAACTAAATTTTGCCCTTATTTTCTACCCAATTCCATGTTGTGGGGACTCATTATGATCTTATGCATTTCAGAAGCAGCAACAAAAATAGGATTAATTTGATGTTGAAATGCATTGCAGCAACACAATTATGGTCATTATAGATACATCAAGCTATATTTGGTGGAGAAAGATCCTAGCCAAATGTCTGGATAGAACACAGTGCAGGTCAGCTGGACAATCTTGCCTTATAAAAGTTGTTTTGTCCTGACTTGGACCGATCTATTCCTCCTAGCAATGGTCTTTGCTAATTAGTTGGTTTTGGTATTAAGACACATAACACAGCTAGGGTCATTGTAATGACATAAAGCTATTTTTTATGACAGAAGACATATTTTAGGTAGGACCACCAACAAAAAGCATTTCAGCTTGAATTTTATGTTCATATTTTCTGAACTGTATCTTCTGTTTGCAGACACAACCTAAAGATACCAGCACCTCTTAGAAAACATGTCTTCCAAAACAGAAAGCTGAGAGAGAAATTGTTAACAGAGCATTTAACAACCAAAGTCAACTCTCCGCAGACTAAGGAAACTTTTCTTAACACTCTGCAACAGCAGGTGGGATTTTAAGGCTTTGATTCAGTTTTAAGGTTATAATTTCAATGGCAAATAAATTTGTGTTCAACTTGTTTGAATTTTAGAAATAAACTATAATTTTTTATACAGGGGAATTATAGGGGATATTGCCTCAAATAATGTTTGATGGAAATGTAGAAATAAATATATTCTCTCTAAGTTAATATTATTTGGAAACTTCACCAAACTAAATTTTCAATTTGCTAAATTTGCACATCCTGTTTAATTTGAACTGAGTAAGATGGATCAAAAAGTTTAAATCTGCATAAATGATAAAAATTTACTTTTTGTAAACACTAGGGTCCCATTCAAGACAATAAATTGCGTCTATTTATTATCAAAGAATGGTTCTTGCAAACATATTTATATTTCTTGCTTCATTTCACAGTTTTCAGATGTGACTACCCTCTACACTCAACACCATGCTAAGCAGGCCCAATATATTCTGGCATCATTGTCTGACCTGTCTAGTATGTTTAATAGTCTACACCTGGAATCTGTGTCAGGTAAAGAGGTTAAGACTTACTAGTATCAATAGGGTACAGACAAAATTTCTCTGGGACAAAATTCCAAATGGACAAAACCCCTTTGGAACAAAATCCCTCTGAGACAAAATTTCTCCTGGACAAAACCCCTTTGGAACAAAATCCTTCTGAGACAAAATCCCTATTGGACAAAATCTGTCTCAGATAAAGTCCGTTCCAGTCATTTAAGCACAGGTGACTGAATCTTTCCTGTAAATGTTCCAAGGTGCAGAAAATCCCACAAGTAAATTTTTCCACATTTTGCAAAATTTATTATTTGGTTATTTATTTATAGACTCTGTCTGTCTATGCTAAAGTGAATGAAAGGGTTTCATCCACAAGGGATTTCTTTTTGCAACCCCCTTTTTATTGATGCTCAACACAAAAAAATTAAATGAATTTTTTTAATGTGAGCTTTTTATGTATGATTACATTTCTATTGTTTACATTTTAGTATGTTTGGCAGTATTAGAGGAATTTAAGTAGGCTGTTTTTCTGAAAATGAATCTATTTTCCATTTTTTAAAGAAATGTTATATATGTATTTATCTAATCTGTCCTAAAGAATTAAATAATAAAAATCTTGTAATAACATTAACTTTATAGATTCTAATGTGTTAGTCATGGATGTGTGTGCTGTTTCATTTGGACTGTTATGTGTACTGAACTTTTATATAAAAACACAACATAGGCTATGTCTGGCAATAATACACTGAATCAGATTTCTAATCATTCACAATGCAAATTACAATATTTTCCAAACTGCTGTACCTATTCAGTGGCTATTGGTTATGTTTCTGCCTTTCTGTATAATTTATCCAATCATTTTAGCAAAATAATGATTACATATACATGCATGCTCATGAGGAATGAAATATACATTTTGTGTGGTTTGTTAAAAATTGTCATAGTGTGCCTTTTCCATATTATGTGGTCAGCAGGTATTAAAAATCAAATATGGCTAATTGGACAATGTAAAACAACAACGACAGAGCAATCAAAATATTGGTGCTGTATTAGGGCATGTGATTTTTTACAGACATTTTATGTTCTTATGTAATTTAAGTGCCAGAAAGGGTCAGTAGTGACATTCTCTGCATGAGGATACTTGACTGAATTGCAGTAAAAAATATGTCCATTGGCTAACACCAGCTGCAGCATACATTAAACTGTGCCTTGTTTTGTAAAATGGATTTGTAGAAATTATGTTGAGTGCATTTAGTTTTGCCACTCAGAGTTGTTTTAGAACAGCTGTTTAGGTAGCTTGGCATTAATCATACATGTGTTTCCATGGTCTGTTTTCTTTTCAGTGGAGACAAGTGCAGTGGACATTTTGCGAGCCAGAAAACTGTTGGAGTTTATTCTGCTACAATTCTATTCTACAGAGGAAAAAGTTCGCGATATTGATTTGAGTAAGATTTGATTGCTTGTTCTCTTTTTAAATAAATTTTATGTTAAAAACTACTAAGCTGAACAAAAAATAATGTCAAAATGTGTATTTTGTAAGTAATGATATGCAACATCTTTAGAAATTGTGAAAAGATGAAGCTTTTTTTAGTGGTATACTGATGAAATTAAGGAACAATAGTTTTCCCCATGCGATTTACCAGTATTTGTATTTCCCTTTACAAATATTTATCTGTATTTTATGCTGTACTTTATTCTGAAAAACAACCAAGATGATTATTTTTGTCCAGGTATATTAACTACTGACAACTTGTACAGAGGACCTTGTCAGACAATTGCAATTTCTAAGCCTGATGTACACTCCACAAATTTCTGGTATAAGCCTACAAGTTTCCAAGGTAAGACAATCTCCACAATAGAAACATACAAAACGATAAAAAGTTCAAAACCTGTATCCCACTTTTGAATTACTTTTAGTTTCACTTTTTAGAGAGAAAATTTTGTTAATAGATATTGTTATGACTCTCTTGTCGCTGCTAGTATACCATTTTTTGCTGAGGTCTTCAAAAATATATAAAAAAAAAATTCACTTCAAAATTACAAAATACTTGTAACTGCCAAAAGAGGAACTCATTTCACAAGGGCAGGTAACCATAACATTAATTTTGGCAACAGAGTTATGCCCCTTTTGCCCCTTTTTGCCATAGATTTTTCATTATATGATACAACACTGAAGAAGGGAATTATGCTTTCTATGGAAAGCTCTTGCTTCATTTAGCATTACAGCTAGAGTAATTATTGCCTTTTTATCTACTATTGGTTGCCAACTTGAATTCTTAAAATGTAAAACTACAACCAATAAAACAAAAAACTGGCCCTGTAAAAATAAATTTCTCAAAACACTCATCAGCACCAGGTTATGAATCATCACATTTATAATGCCAGATGTTTCGTTATCAGCATAGTATTATATTATATTCTGCAAATAACAAGATGCAAGGTACAACTATCAAAGATGTTAATTTATAAAAAACAACTCCAAATTATAGGTTATCGATATGTGCTATCTAATTATATATAATCAATAATCATTCGATTATGATTATCCGATAACCCCCTCCCACCCCTGCTACTATTACAAGTATATACTTTTTTAATTTAATTAAACTCATGTTCAATATATCTCGTATTTTGTTTCTTTTACATTTTAAGATCCTTGTCTCTTATTGTTTCTTTTCAATTTATTTTTCTGTATCCTTGCTATTTAGCACTTTGATATGTCAGCAGATTGTGTATCAAGGCCTGTGGATTTTGCTACTGCAATCTGCTGTGGCTACTTTTTCCTATACTGTTCTAAAAGTAAAATAACAGATGTGTTCTGGTATTAAGTTATTCACACCTTTTATAACTCCTGTACAATTCAGGTGGTAGTTCCCAGCGATGTTACAAGTACAACAAACCTTCCCAGCTGGACAGGCACACACAGCTGGTGTATGATATCCAGCTGAAACAGCTACAACTGGATGTCATGGAGGCCATGTATCAACATGTGATACCGCTGCTGCACTCTCTCCAGCCTACCTCTAGGTATGGTATGGCATCTTGTAATGAGTCATTTAACCCTGAGCTTGCTCAATATAATAATACTCTAATTCTTATTCTAGGTTATTTCTTATGCCATAGTGACTAGACTTACAATTAGAGACTATGCAGCCAATAGGATAGATCGTTATCAGACAGCTCTCAGTAGTAGCTCGGCTGATCTGGATCTACACTGTTCAGCTTAGCCTTATTCATTTCTCGTATTCATTTCTGCTAAGCAAGCTTTGAGTTATCGCATAAATGCAACCTTTGAACATGATGACTACAAATTCTTTGTTATATTTAATATAATTTTAAAACCTTTCATTTAAAACCCGGTAATGCACGTCCATCTTTACTATTTACTGACTTTTTGGTGGTATATCTATGGGAAGTTTGCTTAATCATTTACTCTATTGATAGCTTTATAAGGTTAAAAAATCTTTACATTATTGGTGTTTTTTCTTGTTGACACAAGTATATATGGATGTATATATTTGTTGTTGTCCTCTTTTTTTTAGTGAGTTTATTCAGGTTCTGCGAATGGCCTACTCCATGCTTGTCAACAAATCCCTGCAAAGTTCCAGTGGTTGTCAAGGATACCATTCAAGATGATGATGAAGATTAGTGTATAAGTTACCTGTCAACACCTGTTAATGCATTGTTCAATCTTTCCATAGTTACGGTTGCTAAGCCTTGCAAGCTAACATCCACATTGTAATCTAAAGCTTGATTTACCCTCATCTGTTAAATAACTTAAAAATGCACATTTTCATTAGAATATCTGTACAATGTACATTTATATCCATTGTTTCTTAGCACTACTGTGATTATTATTTACTTATATTTACTTATTACTTATATCATACTGCTTAAATTACAGTTGAAATCTTTGTTAATGTAAAAAACACAACAAAAAAAACAACAAATAAATTGACTACTAGACTTCTAAAAAACTAATGAATTTCCTTTTCAGGTTATTGTGCTTCTTTTTTTACTTAATTGATGTGAGTTGACATTTAATTTCACAATCAAATGTAAATTTTTTAAAGCATTGTTTAGAAAAGAAGAAATTCAATATTCATATATATACATATGTATCAATATGTATCAATATTTATAACTTCAGTTAAACCATTTCTACTTAAAGTTTAACCATGTATGTCATTTTTGGAAGTTTAAATACGAAGATGAAAGCAAACAAAAAAATATATATTTAATGATGTTTGCTAAATATGTTGTTAGCTAATTGTTATACAATATTTTATATATAGTTGTAATAAAAATATTTTTACCTCTGTTGCATTTGATTCTGTAATAATAATACAAATAATATTTCTTTTTATAGTTTTCCATTAGGTACATAGTGGCAATTCAATCTGTTGAGTTAAATTTAGTTAACTTATTTGTTTATGGTAAAATGAAAAACAAGTTTTTTTCACCTTATATTAATTCCTCATGACTGCCCACCTCCTGGGTATAACCAGTACCTGAGTACCTGGAGCAGTGTGCAGTAAATAGTTCTGCTTAATGAGTAACAACTTATGGTTGGTTTTGGGGTTTGAACCGGGGACCCTCTGATCTGAAGTCTAACATCTTGACCACGGACACCCATGATGTTAGTTGGTTTAATGTCTATACTAAATATAGTAAATACTGATTATTTGAAACTGTTTTTATTTATATGAATGATACACTTACAGATTTCCTTTAAAGAGAGTCTTAGGTTTTGACATTTACCTTACAGCAAGTAAAGAGTTAATATACTAAGATTGCAATATGATGGTCATCTGGGGAGGTTTTCTAGCTAACCTGCAATGCACCAGTGGTTCTACCCAAATATAAGCCTTGGGGTCTTCCTCCACCAATAATTAGCTGGACATCGCCAATATGACCATAATTGTGTCGGTGCTGATGTACCAAAAAAGACCCCACAAAAAACAACAAACCAACAATATGATGGTTTGCACACCATGCCATGATCAATGAAAATACTAATGCAGAGTGACCTCCAACCCAATCTTGAAATTTCTTTATCTGGACAGTGTTGCTTTAGCCTCTTACCAGCTTTGCACTAATTGATTAGGCTGACACAGAAGGTGCAGATCTAGATCAGCCAGCTTCTAAACCAGATCAAAATTTGCTAATTTGTCAAATTAACTATATCTCAAGTTACATTTTGTTGCAGATTTTAGTGTCATACATATAATGCCACTCAATTTATGCTTTTAAAGAAACAGCTCGGCTACAATAGCTGTTCATTATTCTAGGTTATTTTTTTGAAGCAAGTATTAGCAGGTTAAGCTATATAAAGCAGTTTACAATTCTATTTCTAGCAGCAATAAACCATTTCAACACATAACACACATTGGAGAGACACCTGTTTTTCCTTTATAGCTCAAGGAGTTTATAGGGGTTTTATTATATAAACCAAAGGTACTTGAAACAAGATTAAGTCCACAAAAGACATCCCAGTAAGCGTTTACATAGGCAATGATAATTGTCCAAGATAAGCTTTACCCATTTACATACAGTAAACTGGTAAATCTCATGCACACTCTATACATGCATATGGCAATCTAAGTATATATATAGTAATCTCTATGAAATTATTTAGAACTTTTTTGATATAACAGGTGTCAAATTATGAAGAAGCTTTAATTTTTAGACAATAATAGATGGTGGAGCTAGACCTAGCACTTATAACTGGCCCACTGGTAAAATGACAGCCCAAAGGCTGTTAGGTTTATTAAAGTCTATAATACATTTTGGGTGTTATCTTAGCTTAAAACATTATTTTATATAAACTGTTCCTAAGATGGCCAGTTTGGATAGAAACATTGCAAGACTGTGTTGATTCACAATGATGTCATCTTTTACACAGTGCAAAAATTGTTCTTTTATCCTTTGTTTAACTCAAGCCAATCTGACACAATTCTGTAACTAAATTGGTCCCAAAATACATGTATGTCTTACTTGCATATGTTTCAACTGTGAATGACACCATCTTGGATATTGTTTGTCTGAGTAGCAAGGGCCCTTCACTGAGGTCTGCTTGGCTACAGTCCATCATAAAAATGGTCAATCGAAATAGTTCTAAAAGCAGCTTGGTCTTGAAAGTTTGAAAGTTTGAATAGCTGTGTGGTGTATAGTGGTATCATACTTTAATTGCATTAAAGCAACCCTATCAGACTGGGCAAAAAAAATGTTTTTTCAGCTTTTAAATTTAATTTCTTTTGTACTGTTCTGAAAATAGGCCATTCTAATCTTTTTTTTTTATGCAGTATTAGCATCCTCAAGTTGATGTTAAAAAATTAATAATAAAGACCAATTAATAATTGTCTAAATTCTTATATTTTAATAATATTAAGGCATGGTATGCCCACAACAGTTGCATAGCTTAGAAGAATGATCATGCCATCTGTCATTTTTTTCCCAACTATTTAGCAGTGTATTTTTGTATTACAACCCAAAAGACAAGAAAAACATTTGCAATTAATATCATTTGCAGCTAGGATGACATCACTTTAACAGACCAAAATGTCAATGTCACAATGTGAAAGAGGAATCCAAATAAGCCTTTGATAAAATTGTATGATTAAATCGGGAAGGTTATCTTTACAGGTTTCAAGTTATAACTGGTTTTTACATCATAACAATGGAATCCATATATTAGCAGAACATTGGTTTGTTTCCTGACCGCTATAAGTAGGGAAAATTAAGCAAATAAACACCATTTCTTCAATACACCATTTTATTTACATTTAAGAATTCTATATAAGCAGCTGAAGCAAACTTAAAAGTATATAATATTGAGAATACCAAATGAAATTGTTACTAAGCCATTTCAAATGAGTGCATATGAATTTTGTAACACAAAAGGAAGCTAGCAAAAAATGCAACACACATTCAATTCAATGTATACTGACAATAGTTTAGAAGTTTATCATTTTTTATTTCAATAAGGGATTTTTTGGTGTAGTCAAATATCCACTAATCCATAGCTACTTCTGATTATCTCTTACAAAAATTGGGATTGTGCAATTCGTGAATTGTAAAAGGAAACCTTTAACAAGGCTTAACATTCGGTAATATATCAATATAACTGAAATTTGAAAAATATCACAGTTACATTAATTTAACAAGGTATAGATAAAAATTCATATAAAGGTAACAAAACAAAGGTGCAACCACACATTGATGACAAGTGAGACAACTAGACTAAACAAGAGCCGTGATTGGTCTAGAAAAGCAAGGGACAGGAAACATTTGCTGAACCAGCCAACCGGAATTATGCTTCTTAATTTGATAGAGAAAATAAAACATACCATTTTTGTGAAAATTATTATCTGGAAAGATATAAAATGGAAAATAAATTTGTAGGGTAAAAATACATTTTTATACGAAACAGAACAACCAAATATCAACAAAAGCAATCATGAATATAAATTCTCATAAATGTTACAAGTAATACTGTTCATACATGTAGCACATTCTCCCTAAATTGGCCCAACAATGATTATACCACGAAGAAAGTGCAACAACAAAAAAGATTGTTTCAAGTAAATGATTTCAATGAAAGTTTTCATTCTCAGAATATCCTTTTTTATACAAAAATTCAATAAAAATGAACATTTATAAATAACAACATAGTGTTTGTATAACTTGTTAGTCCTAAGCAACTTGTGATATGGATGTTTTATTGGTATCCCTGCAATTTCAGAGTGGTGGGATAGCGTGTGCGTACGCTCATGCACTTATCGCGGTCAATGAAAAGGCTGTTCTTCTTGCATGATATCTCCTTCTCGAGACCCATGCGGTTATCTTGCAGGTCCTTCAGGGAGTTCTGAGCCTGGTTCAACTGGCCTGTCAGAGCGTCTATTGAGGAATGGATCTCGTTCACCTCACCCACCAACCTGTTGAGACAGGAAATCATATTCTAGTGTTGTTCTATTTCAAATATATGCTTTATTCTTTATAGGCAATTGGAAAAACAATATTTTATTGTTCGACTGAACTAACTTCAATCTTGTCACTTAAAAAGCAAGTTTTAAATTTTAGCATTTCTTTAAAGTCAATTAAGAAATATGCTTTACTTTTATCTCATTTATTTGTAGTCAATCAGGGAAAATATTCAGCTTTGATTAATCCTCCATGACTGTCCATTTTCTACATAGGTCAAGTAAAAAGATAAAATCTTCCCAAGGCAGTGCATAGTGAGCTGTCTTGCAAAGCCCCAACATCTATTGTCAGATCTTGAGATCACACAATTTCTGGACCATAACCACTTGACAACAGATGACAATGTTGTAGTTTACAATACAAATATGTAATTGCTTTAAAAAAGACAGGGTATACTTAGGAAGTAAATATTAAAACTGCATGGTCTTGCACAAAATGTTTCCAAATTTGAATGCCTGTAAAATGTAGCTCATTTACAGCTATGTAGCTGCTGTGATTTAATTTCACTAAGCAACCTTACTTGAACCTTGACATTTTTCATTTTGACATGCAGATTTCAATATATTTCATTTATAGTACACTTGCTTTATTGTTTGTACATACTATGAAAACATTCAAGCAACAATTTACTAAGTAGGGAATTAGAAGATGACACTCTTCCCCCTAAAATTGCCAGCACATGCATGTGCAACAGTGATTTTTGTCCCTTATTTTCTTTTAATACAGATAACGCATAACTGAATAATATTTTGAATAGTGTATACTCTATGTAAAGAACTAGCCTATTCAGAGAAGATTTAAATAAAACTACATGTGTATATGGTAGACAGTAATTCAATATCAACAATTTCACATACTTGTATTGCACAGGATCTCTGCAGAGCTCCACATTTGGCCTGTAGGTCCTGTTCTCCAGTCGGGTCTGCGACACTTTCATCGGGTTCTCCTTGTCTCGGATAGCCTTCTTCAGGTTCTCGATGTTTCTCTCCATCTGAGTGATCTCCTCACACACCTACAGAGACAGGCAAATATGTATCACTATGAACATTTCTAGCAATAACAATACACATGTAGCATTAAAACATTTCTAGCAATGGAGGGTAGGTAGACAGCCATACAGATTTCTACAGCATGTGAGGTGGTTTTTTTTTATATCTTCATCTATAATACTTGCAAAAGTCAACTACAACATAATTGGAATATTTTGTTTCTTCTGTTAGTATGAAAAAAAACGTGTTTTCAATTTGTTTAAATCAATGATATTTCAAAAGGATGGAAATAAACATTTCCCAATAATGAAAGTTACAAATGAAACAATGGTTAACTAACATCAGAACTTGAAGGTATTTACTAATGCTGTCTATAAATGACTGTCATTATATAAACTGCTGATCTACATTCATTTAATACAAGAAAAACATAATACACTGACTTAAGAATAAAGAATGTGAGATACAAATTTATTTAAAAATAAACATGGTAATCAGAATGCAAATACTTTAGAACCACTGATATTCCATGTTTCAGCTGGCAAACCTAACATGAATATTTTTTGCCATCCACAACTTAAATAAAGAATGGGTTGTTAAACACCTTCCCAACTGCGACAAAGACTGTGATAGCACAACATACACTGTATGTCAACAAACCTTCTTCAGATTCTCCTCCATCTTGGTCTTAGCATCCTCCATCTCTGTGACCCTCTTCTGGAAGGCAACATCGACAGTGTCACACTGTTCACGCATGTCTCGTGACGTGTCCTCAAGAATGTTGTCAATCAGTTGACGTAACTGCATTGAAGCCATTCGCTCATGTTCAGCTCGGACAATATTATCATGTGAGAACTGTGCCCAGGATTCTGGTGTGGATTGGCTATAGATGAAAATAAAGCAGGTCACTTTCACAAACCAGAATATTTAAATTTTATGTGCAAAATGTTAGTAATGTAATCCATGGCATTGTGTATAACTTGTTAAGAACTGCTATAAATCATCATCATAATAGGTTAAACTCATATGTTACAATAATTTTATTTGACAGAGAAAATATCGTTTCAATGAATTTATTCTAACAGTTTTTTTTGCCAGAGAATTGTCAACATTGTGCTTTTTTGCTTTAAACTATGCCTATACTTTTATAAATTGCAAAAACAGGTCTTTCGGATTAAGAGATGTTTATGTGAATCAGTGAGCTAATAAGTGTATAAAATCACCAATTATAGTTGGAGAGATATGGTTTGACTGCTATACAGACAAGTTGTTTTTGGCTCTGTTATGTGCATAAGTGTTGTAAAGGTGACCTTGCTTTTGAAGCAAAAATATCCTTCTATAACAAATTAAAACAATTGCCAAACAAATAATGTATATTTCTAAAAAATTATAGCAACAAATACAAAAACATAAACAGTTGCCATAACAAATACAAAATTTATTAACAATTGTTAAACATGAAAGTTCCTTATAAAAAAGGGCATCAGTGTTTTTGATAAAACTGTTTTTTTTCCCATCTATAACAGTTTTGGTTCTCTATATTCTTTGATACTTTAAATTGTCTAAGTGTGACATCTTTAGAGTATGAGTACATGTATCAACCATACATGTACAGGGTACAGTGTAGAATTAATTGGTTATACTCAAATCAGAATATCTCCCTCATACAGCTGCAACTCTGACAGATATTGATACTTACATTTCTTGGAATTTAGCTGCACCAGGATAGAACTGTTTGTTTGTGTGATGATTTTTCAGGGCACCAGAGGCAGTGTCAATCTCAAGGGCTTCTTTCTTGTCTGACCAGTCCATCTCAAGGTTTTGTTTTGCCTCTCTGTTCAGCCTGTAAGCAAGTTAAGAATGCTTGTACCAAGATGTAAAAAATACAGTAATAAAAAATATGCAATAGTTTTAAACCATTGTAGATGGAAACAAAGGTAATTTTTTGTTTAAGAAGGTAAAATGTCCTCAGCAGAAGCTGAAGTATTTATTTGATTGAGTGCTTTTCTCTTTAGGTATAAACATCTGCAGGAATTGAAGGATTTCTGTTTACTTCGCTGTTCTTCTCTTTGGAAATGCACATCAGAATTTGTTTCATAGGAATTATAATGAAATTACTTGACTGGATCACTGTTAACTGTTTGAAGCCTTTAAGAAATTAATAAAAAATATAATTAAAATATATATATAGATTCAAGACCTCACCTTTTAACATCAGATACATTATATAGATTTAATGTATTTTATTTTTCTCTTAAAACGTTTAATACAGCTTGTATACTATCAATATTGGTTTACTTACTTTATCTGCTTCTCTGCCTGATCTGTTGTCTTCTTGAGCAAGTCTTGAACATTGTTGATGATTTCAACTTCCTGAAATTAACATCATAATAAATTCATTACTTCATGTTTTAAAATCTCCATACATATGTCTCATCAACATGTTCTGTCAAAGAAATAAAGACATCAACATAATTGCCTACTGACAGATTCAATTGCTCAAATGTAACCTATTAATTGTACTGAACTTGTACACTGAAAAAAATGTTTGTTATTTTACTTGAGAAGCAAATAAAAAAGTATTGCACTATTGCAACTGAATGGGTTATCTATGAGGTGTTAACAGAGAAACATTATCAGGTATAAACCATTTCCTTGAGCAAATAATGATCTCATGAAGTGTATAAATGGGATTATGTTGTATTGATTTTTCCAGCCTTGAATACACACTACTAAGTCTCATACAAATGAGATCAGTGAAAAGGTTTATTCTGCTTTCTGTTACATCTTGATGACCAATTGTAATATCGTATGGAAGAAAAACTTAAAAATAAATGAAATTATATGCGAAAACTTTACTCAGTAACTGGGCATGGACAATGCATGTGAGTTTAAGAACGATTACCTACAATCTATAAATAAGACCTTAAAAATAAACAGTATAATTTTTTTTTATAATATATGGTTAAAAATGTCCTTGTAAAAATTATTGAAACTTAAAACTCATTTTACCTTTAACAAGGACAGTTCAACATCATCTTGAACCAAATCCAGGTTTTCTCTTCTCTGGCGGCAATTTAGGTTGTCTGTGGCAATGTGTAAGGGAATCTCTGTTGCTCTCATTGCATTTTCTAGCCTCTTCTTCTGGGCAAGCAATAAATCGGTTTCATCAATAACATCTCTAATTTCTCGCTCCAGCTCAAACTTCCAAAAGTTAATATCCTGTATTCTCTCACCAAGCTTCTTGGTTACTTCTGCCTGTGTCTTGTTAGTTGTGGTTTCTGTTTCATTGATGGTGCGTTTAGATTCATGTCTTATCCTTTCACCATTATCCCGATCTACAAAAGACTGATAATACTTAGCGTAATTGTTCTCATGCCATTCTGGTGGGTTGTATTTCGATGCACGGAACCCCATGGTTGATATTCCCATGTCGTTTCCCGTATTTCCAGTGTATGTTATTTCCATATCTGCATTCCGGGATCCTCCTGATGTTTCAGCCATAGGCGCTGGTCTTTCGGGAGGGATCTCCCTACTTTGCAGAGTAGCTGATGCCATTTTTGCCTAAAACTTAGTTCAGTTAACTAAATGTTTGGCTGCTATCATGTGTCGCTTTAAACCCTTCCTGCGCTGATGGCAACAGCTCGTTTGTTGCAGTAACTATGGACGCATAAACTTCCGGTGCGTCACGTGTCCAAGGGACGCAACTCGATAACTAGTTCGTCCTGACAAGTCTCGTAATCTGGTCTTGAATTATCTTGTTTTGACATGTAGATTACAGTTGATCAGTTGTTTTCCACAGGTTTAAGAAAACAACAACAACAACATATTGTTGAAGGCTTATCTTTGAAAAAATTAAAATGCGATAAAACAACAACAACAACATATTGTTGAAGGCTTATCTTTGAAAAAATTAAAATGCGATATGAAAATTCGAATTATAACCTAATTAAACATGTGATAAATTGGTATGATAAAAACTCTTTGGTTTTCTTTTAAGAACCTTGCTTTAAAAGTTTCATAGACTGCATAGTGGTGAACAACAAATATTATATCATAATTCTATTATAAACTGACTTTTCCCTAACATTTTTTTATAATACACAGTCTCTTGCTGTATTTTTACAATTACATATCTTTTTGTCTCTGTAGACACAAAATTTGGGTGAGAGTCGACTTGAACATTTTGCAAAACATTGTTTTCTTGAAAGGTTTTAAAATGTATGGAGAAAAATGTACAGTCAAGGACTAAAACCAGGGACCCTTTGTTAACATGGCAAATGCTATACCAACTGAGCTAACTGGACAGCTTACAGTCTCCTGATCACACAACTACATACACCCCAGGCAACTTGAAATTCAACCTCAAATTTCTACACACCAACTCTACGTGGAACTCACAAGCGCTTTTCTCAATTACATAACAACTGCGGGTCATTTACATTTGGCACAGTTGTGACATAGGGAGTAAAATGTGCAGCCAATCCAGGACCCTTTGCTAACTGGACAAATGCTCTACTACTTAGCTAGTCAGACTCCCTACACACAGTCTCTCTATCACCAGACTACAAATGTTAACAGTCTATATTTTCAGACTGAACTCTACTGAGCATAATTTACCTAATAATGAAAAATGTGTAGACACAGATCAATCAGCTTTTGGCCATCATGTTCACCTGGGGTACACATCTATCAAATTCCTCTGGAATGTTTACTAATGTATTCATGACGAATAGTGTAGATCAACCAGTAATATGCCATGAGCATATATCTTGTTTTGACATGTAGATTTTCATGTTCAAGAGTTTTTCTCAGGATTTGAACTATTCGCTGCATTCTTTAGCAATGGGCACAACTGCCTTTACAAGAAATTGCAAGCAAATAACTTAGAATGTAGCATTGGTCATGTAAGATGTAATATTTTTTCAGGACAGCACGAAGAAGGAATGATAGGTCTATATAAGGTTTTATAGTGTAGTGTTTTAAGTATACAAAACTCTGCTCTAAATCAAACGTCTTCGGACCTACAACCTTTTTTAGGAGTTCATACATATATGCCACTCATTCATATATCATTTTCAGTCAGAGTCCTTCAAGGACAGTTCCAATTTAAAGGCTTATGTTCTTTCCCATTAGAACATATTTTCATTACATTTGTTGGTCATGGATCAAAGTAAAACTTAACACAACATGACTTTTAAAATATTAATTTTAATACACAGCTTGTTCATCTTTGAAATAAACAAAGAAATATGGAAACAAAATTTCACAAGACCTAAACTGAATGAATATGTTAACTATGACATCATCAAGACATTCAATTCATATATTGTAATGATAATGAGGGAACAACATCCTAACAGTACATTGGTTAAATGACTTTAACAGAGTGGTTGAATCTCTGTTTAAAAGGCAATTTTTTAAAAGAGGTATCATACCAGACAATGACTATGAAGATAAATCAAGGTGGTAATAAATTATTGGTACAGACACTTTTTACTTCTCTTGTTTACGGCAGCAAACTATAGGAGTACAAATCAACCACTGTACAAATTCACAATTGGCAGAGATGCATGTACAAGTGGTGCATATTTATTTTGTAGCGGGAAAAAAAAACTGCTACAATATGCAAGACAAACTTTATGTGACTGGGGTCCCATGATTTGCCAGGTTAACAATGTCAAACAACATAAAAATTTGTTCCCTAACAAAAATTGCACAATTTCCACATAACATTCTGAAGAAAATGCACTAGATTAAATTTTATATCTAAGCAATGTCTCCTATATATGGTACATTGTCTATAAAAGCTACATGATCATTAACAGAATACAAAGAATAAAGCTAACAAGGAAAGCAACAGGCAGACAAACTGCACAAGAACATTTTTCAGTTTGTGACACTCCGTGGACAATCAACTTACTACAAGTAATACTTGTTCCAACAATAATTATGGCAACTAAATAATCATACTGACAAGTCATATTGGAAATCCTAAAATTTATTTTATGTTAAAAAGTCAGTACATATCATGAAAACATGCAACTTACATAATGGGAGTGATTGCATTTAGGTAAAGATGCATTCAAGGGATTGTATGTCGATTTCTTACACATTAAAACTTAATTGTTAAAACAAATTACAGATAATATCACTTTCATTACTGTTTTTTTTTTTTACTTCAAATTTTTGTTTGACATTAAATTTAAACAATCAGACGAATGTGAAACTGTGTGTAAAATGTAGAGTAAAAGTTGTATTTTTAGCTATTAATACCGGTAATTACTATCATAGTTGGATTGCATCATGAAAAAAAGAGAGCATAAAAAAATATGATGCTTATCTGTCAAAAACATTTTGAATAAAAACTTGGCTTTAAGGAAGTACATGAACAGAGTTCTAAATTGTTTCTCTTAAAGGACAAATCACAACAACCATCACCGGTACTATCAACAAAACACAGCAGCATCAGCTAAATTCACATTGTTCTAGTCACACCTATGTGAAGTTGTTTCTTTTAGGAATTGTTGAATTATTTGTCCAGAATTTTATTTACTTAAACATTTCTACAGTTAAACCTGCATTCTTGATTGATCCGACTTAAATGGTCATTCTAACATTCAAAGATCTTCTCTTTAAGGGTTTTATGTTGATCAATAATTTACATGTCATACAGAGAGACTTCAAAAGTTTTGACAACTTCAGTAAATTTAAACAGTGATGAATAGTTGGAAATGCATGTGAAAACTTAAAACATAACAAATTAGTTGATTTACAGAAACTCAGTATTTTACAAGGTGGGGGCATGCAACTGTTTTGTTACAGCAGCAAAAATGCAGCCTGTTTTTTTGCCTCTGCGTTTATGTTTTTTAAAATGCAACCTTATTTTTAACTTAATATACCACTAAAAAATAAATAAATACATGTACCCTTTTTTTTTTACCAAATCTGAAAATATCACTGTGATCTTGTGGCTAGTTAAACAAACTTGAGATCTGGCTTTCAAAATAATTCAAGATTTCATTGGGATATTCCATTGTGATTTTTAATAGTTTCTAACGTTATTTTTAAAATAACAACTTCAGGGTTTCAGGATAGGAACAAACTGCTTATCTTAACATTCTAATTATTTTTGGTATTATTTTCTTAATAAAAATCTTTACATCTCGAGTGCAAGCAGCTCTGCATTGTTTTTTATATCTATTACCATGATTTCAAGGGGCCCATACACTTCTCACATACTCTCAAGTATTAACAGTTAGCACTTTATAGTCAACAACTGGTCTATGAAAGATTCATATTCCCACAAAAACAATTTCACAATGATAAATTTACAATTACAACAAGAATGACTATTATTAACTTATACACAGTACTGTAAAACAATCAGCACAAGTTGATAGTCAGCTTAAACATCAAAAGCCATAAAATACTGAGAAGTTTTGAAAGTTTATGTATGCCATCATCATACTTCAAGTTTTACCAAATACAACTTTATCCCATTTCTATTTGAAACTACAGTGATATAATTAGACACTAAGCCTTGCAGTGAAAAGTTACCATGTTTCTGGCATTTATTTGCATCATAAAATAAGTTTTATTATTGTAGTTTTTAAATTGACAAAAGAAAATTACATAAACCTCTTTTGGTTTGTAAGATGACAAAGAAATTCAATTGAACCTCTTTTAAGAAGAAAATTAGAAAAGAATAAACTACTTACACAGTTACTAGCCACCTACCCTATTATAAATAAGTTAGTTATAAGTCCATGATGTACTGCAAGCCCATGTGGAGTATATATGTCAAAGTCTGCCAAAACACAACATCAAACTTATAAATAATCATAAATTATTGCTCTTTTGCACAAAAAACAATCAGTGATTTAAAATCACCTAAGCTTTGAGTGACATAGTTTCAATAGAAATCACTGCATCTATCTAGGTAGATTAGACAATTGTCTTTTTACAAGGACTCCCACATGATTATCTTGTAAAAAAGCCTGCAGATTTGCTCAACCTTACCATGAATCGAGAAGTAAGTGCCCTGAGGTGTCTTGAAGTCATGTCTCTAACCACACTGACAATGCTTTAGGATAAACTTTTATCTTAAATACAGCAGACTAGACTTGCCAGAGAAAAAGTTCAGTGTAATTGTTGTAGACAATATGACAACAAATGCAGAACATCATATCTTTTTTGCGAGAAACAGCATCAACTGCTATGACTCATTCGATTTGCTCTACATCAATATTAAGTTATTACCTTTAATCCGAGGCAATGAAATTTTATTAAGACATTGTAACACCACCAGCTCCAAGTCTTAGATACAAGTATTTGTCACAGTAACATAAAGTAACTTAGTAGACACATGTACCTGCAAACAATAACATAAGGTAACTATGGTAGACATATTGCCAGACATTTGAAAGCATCGTTCTTAAAAACACAAATTGTAATTTGCACTAATATAGATCTGCACTCTTTCCCTTGGGTTAGGCAAGTCTTGCTGAGAAGGAGTAAGAACTAGTAGAGCAAGTAGGCAAAGTAAATATTTTAGTCTCATTTTAAGACAAATGTTATCATACACATTTCAGACAATTTGATATGTGGGCTGTAACTTTAACAATCATTAACACATACCCTGTGTTGTTTCTAATCAAGAATGACAAGGTGCTGCATTCCTGTCTTTCACTTTCACAATACAGTTCTTGCCTATTTACCTTAAAACCATGAACATCAAAATGGCTAAAATCTCATAGGAAATGCTGTATAATAACTTGCATAGCAAGTTGCCATTGTGATTCTTTGTGTTTTCTCAAATAATGACTTCAATAAATAGTTAAGTCTATTAGGATTTGTCAAAAATAAAAAACATTGTAAACATTGTCGGGTAGCAAAATTAATTTTCAACCAACTTTATCCTAAAATAAATATCAACTGACAAGAACAGGCTACAACTCCCAGTTACAGTCATCAGGATGCCTATTTAGAATGTCCTTTCTCCATTTCAGATAGAACACTACATATACTGATAGTCAACAGATTTTCACAAAATGATACAAATGGGTCCATTCTACTAATAAAAAAAAAACCAAGAACAATGTACAGTAACTTCAAGACAATAAGATTCAGATTAACCTAGAAACAACACTACACTCATCAACATGCCCTTTACCACTGTGCGATAAGGAGTGAGATATCTACTATTTCTGTACATAGCACATTGTTGAAAGAAAGACCAATCCAGTGAGCTGCCTAATCAATCACCACTCCTTTGCTTGCTTCATACAAATAATTAACAAAAAATGTTCACAAACAGCACACAATAGTATAACAAGTCTTTAATTTAATTAAAAACATGAATAATCCTAGTGAATTTTATCATTAAATAAAATAACATTCAACATTTGACCTAGAATCTGCTTATGTTTTATAATGTTTTTCCACACCTTGCTGAGCTGATTCTGGAGTACATAATTCTTACAACATTGACAAATCCAAATCTCTGCCTGCTCTATGAACCGACCCACCTGTGACATCATTGAATACTTGTAATAATCACGAAACATAGTCACTTCACTTCTATATCTTTCCACATTCCTGACCTTCAAACCACATCCAACAGACATCCTACATAGCCTCATCACAGGATCTCAGACCAGCTCTGATTTAGCCGAATTACTCCTTTTAAAAACCAACACTTCCTGCTGCCTTGATCTCTGATTACTCCTCCAAGAGTCCTGGTCTTTGTCATGCAGAAATCTTCAGCTTACTGGCACAGAATAATGCATTCTGATACTACAGCACACTCTTTTAGTCAGCATTCATAAAGTCAGTGCATTCATTTATTCGGTGACTTCTGTTTCAGACTTCACTTGTTTGGCAATTGGCTCATCTTTAAGATGAACATATTCTTTGTCCTCCAGAGGCCTTTTGGTAGCCTGAGACAATGGAGCACTTGATAATGCAGTAACCTGAAAGAAAATAACATCACACTAAGACAAATGTGTTTTTTTTTATAATGAATTTGCTTATATAAAATTTGCCACAATAACCTCATTAGTTTGTTCATGAATTTGATAAACAGTCTTGACTGCAATATAACTTCTTCTGAATGTGCTTATAATAAAGAGATACCAAAACTGCCAAAACAATAACTGTTCTTGTATTTTCTCAAATTGTTGACTAAAACAATTTTATTTATTACCTTTTATCAAAGAGTTTTCTTGGAATTAAATGGCAAAAGTGTTGACAGGATGTTAAAAGAAAAGGACAATCCATTTACTCACCAGCACGGGTTGGTGTGCAGCCAATGAACTGTATGTTTGCTGATGTTGCTGCTGCTGATGTTGCTGCTGCTGCTGATGTTGCTGCTGCTGCTGTAGATGCTGATGAAGCTGCTGTAAGCTGACAGCCTGGGCATGATGTGGGGTGGTTGTATCTGGATCGGACTGGACCAGCTGAACACCGGCTTGAGAGATCAGGGCCAGGGAGGGCTGACCAACAGTCTGGCCAACCTGCATACAGTAAGTTGATAATTCTTAATCGTGTTACATATGTTAAATACCTGCCTGAATTCTTAGTTATCTGTAACTTCATGGTTGGGCAAAAATGCATAACAACAATGACTCAGCAACAAAAAATACCATTAAAGCAGGATCTGCCTGACATAGATGTACACTTTTGCCTTAACATGATAAATTTCATTTATTATCGTAGCATGACAAATACAAAATACCACCACAATTATGACATTCATTTGCAAGGTCTTGCTACTTAATGGTTCAGAAGACAGACCAAGGAGGAGTACTATAATTTATCTGTAATGAATCATACCTGACTGAAAGCTGCAGTGGTAGCATTCTGTTGGACAGCAAGGGCCGACATCAGCTGATGAGCTGCTTGTTGGCCAGCCTGGGCAGCTGCAGCCAGTTGCTGGGCAGTGGCTCCAGACTGTTGACCACCGGGTGGAAGCTGACCAGTCAGGTTAGCAACCAAGGTCACTGGACGAACCATCTGACCACTGGAGATAGGAACCACAGCCTGAAGTTTTTCTGCTAAAGCTGAAAAAGAATATACTCATAAAATGTCTGGTATAAAATATATCTGATTGTACTGAGGTATTTTATAACAAAAGAGAATTTAGGAAACATAAAATGATATTTTAACAAATGTAATTGAAAGATTATTTTGTTAAGTATTTCTTATGCTGAATGCAGCTTTTCATGTTTGTTCTCTAGAACTGTACTTATAATAGCTTAAGTCAATTAACTTATATATTTACTCTGTATGTCAACATAAAAAGGGTTTTAGTTACAGTTTTTAAGTAAATAACAACATATTGCACATTATACAACAACTAAAGACAACTTAATTATAGCAGTATGAGACTGTTATTTATTATGTTACTTTCTTCTTATTGTGTTTCATCACTTCATCATCAACAAATTTAAACACAAGGAAGGACTTTGTGCTATTTTTACCTAACACACTGACAGTTTGTAGCATCTATCGGTATATAAGTTTTCCTTTAATACCAAGCAGGGATATATAAGGTAAAATAAGATAAATGGTTTTTAATGAAAAAATATCTATTATTCAGCAATGTAATTAAGAACTTTCAGTACTTTTCATAAAATCTTTTGTAGAATATCGATGATCTCGAGAAGATGCTACAATAGAGCCTGTTTACAAAATTAACTTTGAAACTAGCATTTAACTTTAATGTACTGCCTATATATAAATAGTCAACGTACGCAAGGCTGAGACAGAATATACGTGCAAAGGGACAAAGGGCAGTAAGGTTGGTATAATAATCACCTTGAGGAAATTGAGGAGCATACCCATATCTGTATGGGTCCATGCCAAAGGCTGACAATATAAAAATGCAATTGGTAAGCATGTCATTTACAAAGACTGACAGAAGTAGATTTAAAATCATTTTGTTTATATTTGTGAACATCTAACTTGACATTAGTTCTGTTTACTTTCAGAGATTATGCAACTGATTTTAATTAGATAATATTTATAGAGATGACAGAGGAAATAAGTTATCTTTTTTTTTTTTTTACAAGGATTATATCTCAGTTTATTGTGTGACAAAGTAAAACAACCCACAAAAAACAAAGGAAGTGAGTATGAATTAAGCTCATAAGTGCATTCAACACTGTGGAAAAATATTACTGTCAACCTGCAAACTTAAAAAAATTAACAGAAAAAAATGTGTAAGCAACTAATATACAACACATAGCATGCAGAGGCAGAAATGCTTTTCAAAGAAATTTGTAAAAAAAACAACACAAAACAACTCAAATAATCAACTTACATTATTTCAGTTGTTTATTAGCTTAATCTATTAGTACTACAACAGACCCTTCTATAATTGTACTCGAAAGATTTGTCATAAAGTATCTAATTGAAGAGTACCCACAATGTCAGGTTTGACCGAGAATTCTAGGATAAGCTGATAAAGAGAATTTGATTTCAGTAAAATTTCATCATTAGTCTTAATCTCTGTGCATTTATATTACCCAGCAAAATACATCACCCACTTCATAGCTTATAATGCTTACATTTCAAACCACTTTTGACTTCCAAAGCAAAACCCTCTGAGCTAGTGCTTATTACTGTCAGTGATTTACACTTCCAAATCTTGAAATGTGTAAAGATATAATTCAAGTTGAGTCTGGCTCTGTGATTCTCATGCTTATGGTACTTCGTGACAATTTACAGAGGGAATATGACATTCTGATGGTTTGGAGAGGGAATATGACATTTTGACGGTTAGGAGAAGGAATATGACATTTCCTATCGAATGTGGAAGAGATCTTCTACATACTCAATTCTTGTATATTTCTTTTTAATACATTAAACAATGCAAGATTATATTTCTACTAGTTGTTCAGGGTTTTCCCTGACGCACAAATCCTGCGTCATTGTCGCATTTTTTCTGTTAATGACCCTCAAAATAAAATATGATGCGTCCATGTGAACGCAGGTTAGCGTGGAACGAAAATATTTCATCATTTCAGTTTGTTTTCCGATTTGTTGATTGTCCGAATTTCTATTCTTCTACTTTCATTTTTAACCAGACTGGTTCGCTAATGTTGACAGTTTTTATTTGCTAGTTGGGTTTACATAATCAAACCAGTCACCAGGTAGACGGGTTAACGGTGTATTGATCGTATTTTTGTGTCTTTGCTGCTCAGCGGAAGACACAGTCGAACATGTAGACTGTATCACAGGTTTCTTGGGGGTTTCTACCGGAAAACCCGTCAAAAGTAATAACCAGTCTGTTAAAAAATGTCTCAACAAAACTGACGCAGTTTCTTTCGTCTGCAAGCTCAAAGCGCAGTGAACCAGGTCCAAGTACTGAAAATCAGTGTTTGCTTGTTATTTTAAGAATGACCCCCAAAATTTTTAAATGACCCCCAATTATGGATGTCTGAGGGTCCAAATGACTCCCAGTCGGCGAAGCCAAGGGAAAACCCTGGTTGTTAATGTGTTAAGCAGCATAGAACTTGTTCATACCGAGTCTTCATTAATGAAATTTAAAGTTTGGGAGTTTGATCTTCCAAGCTAGCAAAATCTACTTGATCAACATTTCCACCTTTCGAGGTGACTATTGATTTGATGTCATTTGATGTCACTTTGCTCCAACTGTCTGTTACTAATGTTGTTCCAAGATTATTTTCGTGTGTAAATTGTTTGCTACTGACTCAAAGTATGTACATTTTTATCACCATGAATTATCAAATCAACAATATGTAAATAACTGGAAATAAAAAATATTGACCATTAACATGGAAATCACAGAACCTGAGTCATATGTAATTTAAGGTTAGTAAAGCAATCTAGATCATGTTTAAATAGCAGATGCCATAGTACTCACCAGGATTCTGTGCTGATGGATCTTTTTTCACCTCGATATGCGTGGCTCCATTAGCTAATGCCGTGAGAGCTGAAGGGCCATTTAACATGACCTGGGTACCATTGGAGACTATAACCTTGGGTTTACTGATAACTGATGGCAGTTGATGCAGGGCTGCAGTACCACTGCTTAAACTGCTTTGATATGCCTGGGAGGATGTGAGGCTGACTGGAGTCAACATACCAGAACCTGAAACATACCACATCCCTCAAGATTACTAATAGTGCCCATAGACAGACAATTTAATAACATTAAACAATGTATTTTACTAAAACAATCTGTTTTAATCTTTCTTGAGTAGTGTGTGATATTATTATAAAAATACATGCCATTAGATCGTAAGTAAATAAACAAAAGCAATCTGTGCACAGTAAGAGCCAGCAACTGTGCCAGAGTGGCCTACCATGGAGCACAGACTGCGCGGGAGACCCTGGGGCTGATTGACTGATCCTAAGTTCTGCAGCTGAAGGAGGTAGTAGAGTCTGTCTCTGGGCCATGGTGCTCACAACAGTCACCTGGCTACCCGGCTGACTCATCTCGTCATCAGGTGTAGGACTGCCTTCTCGTGACAAACTGTCTGGAGTGAACATTCCACTCATGTGACTAGGAGAGGTGGGGGCTGATCTGAAACACAACAAAAAGGGTTTTAGCCATGTATATCTAACCTGTAAGTAAATAGTGATGAATTCGATGAGGGCAAAAATTCTTAACTGGAAGTGTGCTAAGAGTTTATCATCTTACAAGCAGCTACCAAGAACTAACTTGATTAACATGTGGACTTCACTTAATTATGCAAAAAACGTTAATTTATAGATCTTGAAGAAAGCCCAGCTGTTATCTCAGTTTGTATAGTTCTGCTGTAAGTTGCAATGACAGAATTATGGTCATCATAGCAGGATATGAGTTCAAATAACATATTGTGGTACTAGCACCAAAATGCCTCATGCCAGTTAAAATTCTTTGCACTTGTGTTTTAGTCCAAACAGGGGCATGGATATAAACAAGAAAGAGGTAAATCAGTCATTCAGTCACCAGTATAATATCAATCAATTTACAGGATATTAAATTCTTTTTGAATCACACAACTTGACAGGTATTCATTAAGTAACACCCATTTGTTATTTCTACAACCCACTAGTTATTGAGTTGTAAATGTTTGTTGACGTGGCATCTTTTCCTGCTATGACTTCAATTCCATATTATATTCCTTTACAGTAAATTTCAATTCAGCACTGTAATTTACCAAAACATCTGGTTTATTGGTTACTGGTGAAACATAATCATATAACTCATTTTTAATGAATACTGAAAATATAAAAATTGTTCGATGAAATGATACTAAACTTGGCAGAGCTTTGTCTATCCAACTTGTTTAATATTTTCCATATTTAATAAACATTCATGTCAGATCCTCTATTTTACTAACGTTCCATTACAAAATGACCAATGTATGAAGTTTTTACAAAATGATCAAGCAATGAAGTTTTTACAAAATGACCAATCTATGAAGCTTTTACAAAATTATCAATCTATGAAGTTTTTACAAAATGATCAATCTATAAAGTTAAGTCTGAACAACCCACCTGGATGAGAGACCACCAAATGGAGCTCGGAAACAGGGAACACCTCGCTGCCGCCGCCGCCTGAATGCCTGCGCTGTTAACTTAGCTTCTGATTGTGGATCTATTCTCCAAAATGAACCTTTGCCAGGCTCCTCTTGGGAACGAGGAACTTTAACAAAATACCTATTCAGAGACAAATTATGCCGTATTGAGTTCTGAAAAAGAGTAAGAAAATGAAAAATAAATAAGTGTCCAATTTGTAGAATTTATGCTTGGAAAAAAAATCATTTTTATTCAATTAATGTTAGTGAGACTCACACAAGTAGATTTCTCTACATAAACATTTATTTCATTAACACATATATTATAAACAAGACTTTGGGTGGTTAGATAAGTTATATTGAGCAAAAAAAAAAATCCCAGTTTCTTTCATTAATAATAATGTTGGTACGAATAAAACAAATAAATAATTAAATACCGTATCATTATATTGACATGACATATAAAAAAATTTTTTAAGAAAAACAAACACACAAAAAATGACCCTTAATATAAAAAACAAAAACAGCATTACCTGCCAACCTTTATCAGCATTCCTATAATATGGGTAATTTTTTGTGATATACGCATATATTCCACTAAGTGTCAATTGTTTATCTACTGCTGATGTTATTGCTTGCACTATTAACTGGGCATAAGAATATGGTGGCTTTGATTCGTCTCTAATGCTAACTTCCGATGCTGCTGCTGGTGGACTGGTGATAATGCTAGCACATTCCTTTTCTGCCTCTTGCCGATGATGTTGAGCAGCTGCTGTAAGAGCCGCCATCTGAATTTCAGACATGCCGATAGTGCGATGACTTGTTCCAGCACGAGGACTGGAAGGGCACGAGTTTGCAGCACTGGAAGGGAAACATTTAGAAACCTTGAAACAAGAATTCACAACTTAATAAGTGGAAATCTCTATTAAAACATTCACAAATTAATTAAAAGTATCAGTTTTTTTCTTTTTCTCAAGAGCATTTTAACACATGTGATCCTGACACAAAAAAATTGCTCATGTGCATTTTTTTTGAAGCAACATAAATCTATGCCCATTTATCAGGATATAATCATTTAAAAACTGTTCTCTCTAGCAAAGTGACTCAATGTTGATCTAATGCAATGCTGAATCAGTTATTATCAATAGATACTCAGAATGGACAAGCCTATAAAAATTAGGTGATCAAGGAGCTTGAAAATCTTGTAGACCATTTTTGCACATTACAGCCATGTTGCATTAGTGCCAAACTACAATAAAGAACATCCCATTATTTTGCAGACACGTGTTTATTCCTGTTACCTTGAGATAAGTTTTTATGTTGTTTATGCCAGTATTGGCTTCCAGAGGAATTCTGTTAGGGATTTCTAGTAATGCTGGTATTGAGAATTTCGTTCGTCCTTGTAAACACAATTAAAATGTATAGGGGGAAAAATGTCAATGCTTAATTTTACATTTATTTATTCAAATGAAATTCAGACATTTATCATATAATACATATACATTGTTAAAAATATATACTTATATCTCTTAAGTGATGTAATCTGGGAAGGACACTTGGCATTAGCCACACAACTCTTATTTTGTTCCTTCTGCTTATTGTTTGTGTTAATAAAGTATGACTCCCTAAATTTCTAATGACCCAAAATTTTCAAATATTTGATCCTAAATGACCTTAAAAAACTCAAGCCAGAGAAATACTGATACAATATCTATAATGTTTAAAAAATCAATACATAGCAGACACAAAATAATGTCCTGATTTAAATTACATTTCATTATCACTTCCCTCAGATGGACTTATTTTATTTTCTGTTTTGTTTGTTTACAAACATGCCCATTACATGTGTACAGATTAAAAAGCTAAGCATTAATAGCCAAGCCCTCAGGAAAATTTGAATAAAAAATAAGAAAAATTACACTGTCTGCCTTGTACAGCATGACCTTCAGACTAATTACCATGGGAATGATGACAGTATTACTGTACTCCATGCTGTTTTTCCTCACCTTAATGTTCCAGTAGGTGACGGGCATGGACTATTGCTAATACTATTTGCCACTTCAGGAATATTGATCTTCAGGGGTGGCAAGATCTTTTTCTTAGGAGGGCTAGCGGGTGGGGGTGGTGGATGACTGGGCTGAACTACTTCCTCGTCTATCAATGACTGGAAGCTGATCTTTATGTTTGTGCTAGGAAATCTCAACACACATCTGTAAACAAGATCTTTATATATATATTAATTTGCAGATGATATAAATTAATAAATATTATTTTCTCATTATGTTAATTGCAAAAAGTATTAAAGCTCAGTGGACTATACATTAAAAGTTGTGTACATGAACAAGTGGCACATGTCATATCATTTTGTTTACAATTTCAGCCTTCTAGCACATTAACTATTTTGGACCAGTGGTGTTCTATTTTTGTTTACACAGGCCGCCATCTTGAATCAACCACATGGTAACATAAACTTCCTTTACCGAAGTTTGTTTGTAAACAATGACATAAACCACTTATGTTGTCATTTGTGACCTCAATTAACATTTCTCGCAAAATTATTATATAACACACGAAATGTCTCACATATGATGCAAATGCAAAGCACGATAACAAAGGTGACACGGCGGCGTGGTGTTTGTTTTGTCTGCAAATTAGACCACTTACGATCTTGGCAATTGCAACGGTGGAGCTCCTTTCCGCTGAAATATTCCGTCAATAAACACACCGTTCTTTCCATTGCACTTCATGAAAAAGTTCGGGTGATCAAATGTAATTTCAAGGTGAACCCTAGAGATGAAACTTGAGTGTCCCATATTCACATCAACATCGCCCTTGCTGCTGTTTCGACCAATTGTTATGCGTACTTTTCGCATATCAAACTTAAAATCCCTTCCTTCTAGCCGCGCTAACGAAGTTCCTTTTGGCTCTGGAGACCATTGGATCTTCGTCGGGCTTGCCGGCGCTGACTTGAGCGAAAGCAAAGCCCAGACATCATTTTCCGACGGCTGTTGTACAGACATCACGCGGTTCAAAGCACTACCAAAATGGCAGCTCAGGAGGAAAACATTCACCTCGTACCTCGCTGTTTACATCAAGATTTTACCCACAATGCATGCGGACAGTGTCTATGTAACGTTTCAATTTTGTCTCTTCTGTTACAAAATAATTTGAATAGTGACCTAAATCGTTTGATATATGAAGTTTTAAGAGTTGTATCCATGTAATGTGTACGCTAATCAGTAGAAATTAGTAACCGATTTGGGGAAATGTGATATTTACCCAGTGAATGATGGCCTCCCTATTACGTATGTACAGAGAAGTTGAAACAGACTATAGCAAATCGTCCTATAAACACATGTCGTAGCCCGACTTTCAATAATATTTACATTTTGGGTGCCCGGCTAATCTACCGTGCCTTGTATTTCAGTCAAGCAAATAAAGTCCACCATAATTATTTCATCATCATCGTTTTTGCTAGATTCAGCTTGGCAATCAACATAAATCTCCTATAATCCGGTTGCAAGTACATCGATAGTTTACATTCTTGACCGAATTATGCCGGCTACATGCAGACATGCACCATGTACGTTACTAGTGGAGGCTACGTACCCAGGCGAGTTAAACCGAAATGCGCAATTTTGCTATTTATATCTATGCATGCAAGTTGCTACATATGTTTTAAAGACAAGCCGGTCCAATGTATATATATATATATATATATATATACATCAATGTATGCGAAAATGGGCTTCAAATGAATTAACTGATAACTTATAGACATTGTTAATTTTTAATGTAAATTGTTTATCCGTTTACAAGAATGAGGATGACCACACTGATTTTAGGACGTTTAAGGATGCGAGTTTAATGCACGTGAATGAAACCCAGTGTTACGCGGTAATGTGAACAATTAAAAATATACTGATATTCAAACATAACTGCCTGAATGGCGGGGAAGTAAAGATTACCATACAACAAACATTTCCTGGCTTGGCGTAGATTGAACATATATAATTTTAACTGGTTTCATTCATATATTATGAAAATCTAAAATATAACTTGTTCAGTTGTTCAATATAGAATTTACGAGCAGACGTTTTTGTCGTGCAGGCAAAATATTTCGACTCGCATTTAAAGCGCTGAACGTGACCACCATTTCTAATTGGTACTTTTAAATTTTCTATTGGGTATCTAATCAGTGCTGTGTTAAATTATAGTGCACGGCTAAATACAATCGTGGGCCAGGGTTTACTGACCTTGAATCGACTTCGCCGATAATATTAAACAACAAAAATAACAGCAACTACAAAATTAAGGTCAGTAGGGCAGATATAGGCGAGGAATAGTTTGTTGTTGCGACCTTGTCATTCGACTGATTCATTTTTGACAATAGCTTTTATCAAATTTGCTATTAAAGATATAGATATCTATGAACATATCTATTATGTTATTTAATGTAAGACTAGTGAACATTTCCAGTTTTGAACTTACTAATTCAAGAAAATTAACTTAACTAGCTTATGTCTCGTATAATTAATTTGCTCCTAAATTAACAGGGTAATGGCAAGATAAACTACGTTACTGGACATTTTTATCACATTCTGAGGAAATTCTACACAGAACAATTCCACAGCGAACACATGCACATTTCGGATAATAGTTTAGTCACTAACCAAGACATTAAATCGTTTTAAAACTCATGCGCTGAGGACTTGATACTTTTCAGCTACGAATCGAGATTACTCTCAATGAGACTATTTTGATGTAAAAAAAAATCGAGTTCTTGCATTAGATGTCAACCGACTTTCTGTTGTTTGCATATTTTTGTGGAAGATACTGGTATTTTCATAGATATGTGTAGATATTAACGTATTAAATATGTTATATATTAGATGCATGTTGCTGAACTTAAACTTCTTAAAATAAAGAGCAAATCAGAGATATATTTACTTTTAATTTTTTGTTGGTAATATGTTTTGCAATGCCCGTTTCTGTGTATCGGACATTGGTTAGTTTTTTGTATATAATGCATTTAATTGTGTTTATGTCTATATTGTGTTTTACCCCTTAATTGCATTTCCATACTTGCGAGCATACCGGTTGATAAAATCGCAACTGACATAACATTAGCAGAAACTTTGTAGGTGCAATATCATAATAAACAGAATACTTATTGTAGAAAGAATTGTTTGTTTTTACGGAAATGAATCAAGGGGAAAATGCAGACATGTACAAGACGACACGTTCTTTTGTACGTATTTCTAGGTGTATAGTTATGCCAACTATACTTACAAAATAACAAAAGTATTACTAAAGAAAAGATACTAAGGTTGTAGATCTGGGTGTCTGTGTATACAACATATATTTTTAATAGAGGAATAAATGCTATTATATCCAAATGCATTTACCTTTCTCAGCCTTGCTTCGTGGAAGCTTTGTGACACACGGAGGCAACTTTCATTTGAGGAACTCTTCTAAATGGCCGAAAATGGGCTATAGCGTCAATATATAGTTTTGTCGATCGCCACTTACTTCTGTCAATATTAAATATAAAAAATAGGCTTCCTTTTGCCGACTGACCGTTTCAAGGCGGTAACTGCTGTTTTTTTTTTCTTTTTGTGTTTTGTGTCTCGTCTCTGTGTTTTTGTCACTTTTACATTTATCCCGTTTGCCCTTGTCTATTGGTAGTTCAGATTTAAATATCTGTGGTAATTCTTAGAGGACCTTTTCTTTTTTTCCAATTCAGATTGCGAAAATGTTTATTTTCTTGTCAAATATTATTCCTATAGAGAATTCACTCAGTAAAACAGTCCCTTTAAACTCTTCATTATTTCTTTATCATTTTTAGTTTATAATTTCTTATCGTTAGGAAATTTAGGTCTTTATTACAAACAACGACACTATTTTTATCGTATGACGTCGTTACCTAAGCTGCAATGACACGTCGCTGCTAGATATGTTTTTATTTCAACTGTTGTTGTTTTTTCCTTTACTTTTTCGGGACTGTTTAATTGCCTATGCATTTAAATCGTGTACATATTGTATACATATTGGAATATTCTTTGCTCAGCTATTGGTTTAGAAGGTAGGTACATATATTGTTAAACATCTCAGTCGGGGGTTTCTAATTGTGGTATGCCTTGTCTCAGTGATTATGTATCACGTTTACATTAAAATCTGTGTTTGTGCCTTTGTCGAATGCCAATTAAAATTGTGTTAAATGTGGTAGATCTAATGATACATTTTTTTACCAACAAGAGGTAAGAAAGATAACTCTGTTTTAGTTTCGCATTTTTTGACATTGGTTACCTACCGTTGCTGTCGCTGTTGTGCAGGTGGCGTTGATAGGTCGCCATGTTTGTTACTGTTAGCAACCAGTAATTTAGAAGCAGATAGTAGTGTAAAGGAGGTTGGCAGCATTTTACACTTTGTTGATAACCTCCACCGTGCAAAATGGAGCAACAACAACAGGAAGAAGTTTATGAAGTTCCACGTTTACAGCTTGAGTCTGTTATTGGATTTAACGGTAAGAATTTTCACTATTTGATGAAGAACTTAAACTGTTTAACGCCGACACCATGTGTAAATTTGCAATGTGTTTATGATGAAATTAGATTTCTTTCATATCATCTGCCTCATTCATAACAAGTTTTAATATAGTCATTATCATAATTCCTTTTTGAACATTTATTAGATGCTATTTTATAACTCAAGAAATACCTCATAGCAAATTGCTAATATTTTTATTGTTTTTGTGACATTTGTTTGTGAGCTTCCAAGGATCTCATCATCATAGTGAAATAATCAAGTTATCATAAAAGGCAGTAAAGTAAAAAGCAATTTAAAGATTTTGTGGTCAAAGAATGTGTAGTTTATCTTTCCATGCAGGTATGTGTACATACTTGTTCACAGCAAATATACTCAGGGCGTATTTAGTTCATTTTGTGTGATCTTTGTAGACAGATAACACACTAATAATTTCATGTCAAATTTTGTGTCTGTATAACCTATGTAGATGAGACCATATACAGATGCAGTTGAGCAGTTCTCAAAAGAAGAAGGAAACATTGTCCACTTATAATAAGCAGTGCCCACTCAATCTGTTTCAGACTTTCTTTCAATCCTAATAGTGAGAAACAACAACAATTTCTTTTTCTTATGCCTCACCCATCTGCTAGACACCAATTTTTTAGTGGATCCTGCTAAAAATGTCAATGTTGTGTTGTTTCCGGAAGCGCATGCTCACATTTTTTTTTAATTTCTATTATTTTATATAAACTTTTGGTAATGTTAATGGGGGCTATAACCCTGCCAACCCAAAGTTTCTTTTTTGAAACTTATTTCTATTTATCTGGGAATACAGACAACCAGTTCTTACAGATCAAATAATGAAGAAAACATAATAAAAGATAACAAGTCACATGTGTGCATGACAAAATTATAGGATTCTCTAAACAGAAAAACAGCCCTCCACCTCTTGCCCATTTTTGGCTGACCACTTTCTTGTAGGAACTTCTTTCAGCTGATTGACCTGGGAAGTTTTTCGTTAGGATCTTCCTATAAAAATATATATTTTATATCAAACAGTTTTGGTCTGTCATAACATTATTTAAAATGAAAACTACTCACTTTCATAGTGCAGAGATATTCTTCTGGTTCTGAAAAAGATTAGGATCTAAAAGTTATATATTTAATTTATCATGCAAGCTAGATATCTTCACTTAAACAAAATTTTACATGTGTCATGTCTGAATCATGTTAATTGATGTTACCTTTTATTTACCCGCAAAACTTTTTAAAAAAATCATTTCTCAGTATGTATTTCATTCTGTATTTATTTTAACCAGGCACTGTGAGAGATGGCCTTAAGGTGCATCCAGACAGACAGCATATCATATATCCCCTGGGTTGTGCTATTGTCATAGAAGATATCACTACACATGAGACCAGTCTCCTCTGGGGTCACACTGATTATGTAACCTGCATTGCAATCTCCAACAATGATGGAAAACTCCTGGCATCTGGTCAGAAGACACATATGGGATTCAAGGTATCAAATGGAGGAGATGAACAAAGTGCAAAATATTGTTTTGCCCTTTTTTGCAACTGTAATTTGATCAACCCAGCAAAAAGTAATTGATTAACCGTCTGAAGTGCTTTCTGCAATAACTTATTAGCTGTAAAATGTCTCAAGTAAAATTTTACTGCCTTCAAGATTATAGTGTTAATTGGATAGTTTGACAGTTTTCTTTTACTCAAATAGTAGCATAGGTACATTTCTTGACTATGCTTCTCTTCACTTGTCAGCTGAAATCTCTCAGGGTTCAAACACCAACACATTTTGTCACAAATCCTAGATACTTGTGAAAAACAGCAGGGGATTAGATTAGGTGGTCATGTATTCAGCTGCAAGTTGCTTCTTGTTTAACAGATGCAAACTGCTATTTGATATAATACTATGCAAACTACAACTTTCAAAATCTATAATCCTAATCACAATAAACCATGGTACATCTGTTCAGCCGCTTGATTAGGTGCAGTTACTTGTCCTATTGATGTTTTTTATTGTAATAATTATTTTGTAATGTTTTATCATTATTTTAATTAAGGTTTTTGTTGAAATAGCTGTGTTTTTTCTATCATAGGCCACAGCCATTGTGTGGGATTATCCATCAAAGAGAGCCCTTTTCAAACTAGAGTTGCATAAAGTGAATGTACAGGCTTTGGTTTTCTCCCCAAACGATCTTTACTTAGCTTCTCTTGGTGGCTGCGATGATGGAAGGTAAGTAAGATTCAAACCAGTGGTATTAAAGTCTAATACCATTTAAAAAGAAATAAAAACAAATTACTGTCATCTCAAAATTAGTAAATATTTATAAGATCTTGCTACTTCTAGTCCAAAATTAAATCATCAGCAAAACACTTTGGGCTTACACATGAGATTTTTTAATTCATCTAGTACAACATCTCCATGTTGATTAACCCTTTTTAACTGAATCATTATCTTAACTATGATGCCTTTATCTTTACAATGTTGTTATCTTAAAATCAAAACAAAACTTGCAGAAGTTGATTGAGATTCTCCAAGGCAAAGTCAATAGTGATGAGATTCCCAGAGGCAAAGTCAACACTGATCATCTAACCTCAATAAGTTTTAGTTTCAGTTGCTCTGCTTATAAATTTTCCTTAAGCCTATGATAAATGAACATGCTTTTAACTGATAGGGATAGTTGGACAGTATATATCAATCTTAATAAAATCTTCCTGCCTGTGGTTCTACCCAGACTTCATTCTGGGGTCTTCCTCTTCCAATAATTAGCTAGAGGTTGTCAATATGACCATAATTGTGTCGATGTGATGTAACAAAAAACAAAGGAAGATAATCATTTCTTTACTTTCAGCGTTGTCATCTGGAACATGTCTAACGGAGAGCCAATCTGTGGTGCCCCTGCTCAGGTGGATAGTGCAGGAAACACACTCTGTATCAGCTTCTCTAAAACACAAGACCACATATTTGTCACTGGTGGAGAGTAAGTATACTGTTTACACAATTTTTATTGTTATATCTTAGATTGTAAAATATTATTTGTAAAATCTTTTCATTTAATGTGAGTCGATCTTTCATTTGACCTGTGTGGAAGCAGGTGGTTCAAATTTCTTCCACAGTTTCGTCAGGCAATGAAAGTTAAAAACCTTTTGTGACTATAATTGCGTCTGTGTGAAAACTAAAAATATGTGTAAAAATATAAAGATAACAACAGATATAGGTATATATTGTTTTTATTTTAACATACAATGACAGTAATAACATGATAGCATGTTTTGTTTGATAAAAACTAGTTGGGATTGTAAGTGTCTGTGACTTGAGTGTAATTAAAACACCTTCATGTATAGTGTGTGTGAATTGTGAGGTATATGCATGCATTAAAAAAAATAACTAATTTTTCTAGGGGAACTCTTCGTGTTTGGGAGCTTGACGTTGTTAACAGGAAGATCCGACCCTCAGAGGTCATTCCACAAATCAACAGAACTGTAGAATGTATACAGGTAAAACTAATACTTATTTTAAATGGACCTTAAATGTATCTTTCTACCTTTCTGATTACAGTGCTGTCAAAGTCAAAGTGATAGTTGGCAATACATGTTTTGCATCTTAACCACCTTGGTCACAATTATTTCAGTTACATTAAACAAAAATTCTTGCATGATATTGTCTTTTTATCAAGCGATATAAGACTAATTATTAAGTAAGTCATCATCAAATGGTTTTGTTTACTTCCGCTTCAAATCTGAGGCATATGGTGAGCATATTATTAAGAAATAAAAATCTTCAGACAAATGCAAGTGTTGTTAACAGTTTGTTGTAAAAGAATTTTATGATGGAATTTTAACCATTTAACACTGAATCAGTTATAAAAATTAATTAATTTCATAAATTTTAAATAAACCTTTAATATAATCACTTGAAGGCTAATACTTTTCTCTGCAGTACTAATATTGTATTTCATGAGCTTTCCATATCAGTATAAATCAATTAATGCAACAACATCACATTGATAACAGATGGATGACAGGGATGAGAACAGCCCATATTTCTACTGCGGAACATCAACTGGTGATATTTTGGCTATAAACATGAAAACGAAGCGCTTCCAGTTCAAAGCTCCAGACAAGAACAACTTTGAGAATGGAGTTACAGCCCTTGCTCATTTGAAGAACAACAACTTCCTTGTGGGGACTGGCTGCGGCAAGTTGTATGAACTTAAGTTCCCTCTTCCCACCGATGGCAAGAAACCACAGAAGCCTGAGAAAATAAGGTAATTTTCATAATGAGCCATTTGTTGTTTAATGTTGTTTATTTCCCGATGTTTATTTGCTAAATAAGCCATTTAAATAGATTTGATTTTAAGAATATTTAATTGCCAGTGTTACCATTGATGCAGAAAAAATAAATATAAAATAAAAGTGCAAACAAGTTAAGTTTTTTTTAAACTTAGGTACAGTTATCCACATGTTTTATTTTAAATGCAGAAATATTTTTGTCTCCCCTTTTTTTAAAAGTGGGAAATGAAGTAAAGCATTTTGACAATTACATTTAGCCATTTTTAACACCTTAATATTTAAGTATTGCAAATCTTCATGTTCACAAGTACAATATTTGATATATTTATTTTTTGTGTTATTTAATAAACATTTTTCTTCACTTCCCTTATTTTAATTCATGCATACCTGTTTCAGAACAAGTTAGTTTTGACATTTGTATTGTTTTGCTAGGGATTTGAGTTTCATTGATTTTTTCTTAAGGAATAAGGATAAAAGTTTACACCTTATTTTAACCTTGTTTTGTCATTTATACAAAGAGATGTTTATTTTTCCACAGGTGTTGGAATGACGAGACTGTGAAAAGTAACCGTGAGGCAGCCATTACCTCCATTACATTGAGAGGGGCTGGACATCAGGTACTGTTGAGGGATTATCTTAACCCTTAATCTGCTACATAAATTATTTCCATTTAAACATTATTACTTGTTAGTTTACATGTAAAACATGCACAGGTCACTAAAAATAATACCTGCTAAAGAAGAATAGATGCAGAACTGCAGATCCTGGTATCCTAAGTTTCTTGGTGGAGCATACTTTGGGAACAGCTTTTCTTAAAAATGGCATATATTTTTATCTGTTAGGAAGCCAAGATCTTAAATAAGAAATATTTCTTGTTATTTGTTAATTGACACAAAGCAATCATAGCTTCTTCATTGTAAGCTTAAACATTGTTTTTCATTCACAAATCTGGTATATACCATTTGTTGAGAAGTACCATCCATTTAGGTGAGATATTTGTCTAGTTATTTTGTAGCAAAAGATGCTGATCATGTTATAAGAAAGAAACCAGAAACACTTCCTATGTTGAACAATTGCCATTTTATGCCCCTGTTGTATTGACCCATGAATAGAAGTTTCCACATTCACAGTACCACATTTTAGAGGCAGATACAAGCTCGTCCTTCTTCCAAAGAGACCTGTTCAAATGATCATAATCTCACCTTTATTTCCAGTTCTTTGTGGGCACTGCCAATGCACGTATGTACAAATTTGGCTATGAGAGCGCATGCAAAGGAGGAACACCAAAGTTTGATACATGTGAACTGGTAAAAACCTGCCACTCAAGCCGTGTCAATGATGTCATTTTTCCGCCGTAAGTAACGTCTTTTGATTGCTTCTTTGTAAATTAAGCTAGCAGGAAAATTGCTTTTATAAATTGTGCAGTTACAGTTAATGCTACTAGTATGTAATTTTTATGTTGTATGGAAATGTTGTCTCTTAATTTCATTTTTTGTATATGATACTATATCAGTTATTATAAGTATTAAAATGTTTTTCTTTTTTTTATCTATAAAGTTAGGGTTTTGTCATTTTGTGTAAGAGTTTTCAATTTAATTAACCTTATTATATCATCTTGCCTATTTTGATGGTTTTGCTTAAACATTAAAATTATGGTATGGAGAGTTTAAGCTAAGAATGGATCAGACATGGGACAATAGTGTAGCTCTAGATCAGCCAGCTCCTGCTACCGATTGTATTATCAGGGTCTGTCATAATTTCTGTCGAGTCCTATGTGCTATATTTATGGTTGTTCCTTTTTATTCAAAGACTAGGTATTATGAAATAAAGCAGTAAGGATTCAGCATTACCTGTAAATTATTGTTTATACTTTCAGATGCTCATCTGATCTGATATTGACCTGTCAGAAAGAGCAGATCAGGATCTGGGCCGTGAAACAAATGAAAGAACTCAAGAGACACATCATCCCCAACATGACCTGCAATGCTATTGCTCTGGCATGTGATGGCCAAGCCATTGTCACTGGTAAGGAATAAGGTTGTTAGCTTATTGGTGCTGAGGTGAGACAGTAAGAGTCCATAACATGTAAATACTCAGCACTGCAGAAAATGGGTTTGAAAGTTAGTCAGGATGAAGACTATCATCTGAGGTGTCTTGAGTTGACCTGTGGTCTTTCCTAGTTCTAGCCTGCTATTTGGCTGGTAATTGTGATGTATCGATGAAAATTAGTTGTTTGTTCAATAAATAATTATTAATTCTATTGAACTTTAAGATCTGTTCGAATGTTTTAACAGAGGACAACAATATTAAAATAATCATGCTGATTTTTTTAATTTATTTTATAAAGTTTAAATTATATTTATATATGCTTTTGTTTCACAAACTTGTATGCTTATATTTATTCAGTTGTTCCATATCTTACAGCTTGGGATGATGGCATCATCCGAGTATTTGGCATCACAAGCCAGGCCCTTCAGATGAAGAAGGCCATCACTGCTGCCCACAATAAGGGCGTCACTGCTGTCGCTTGCACCAAGAACGCCCAATACTGCATGGCTGGTCAATGGAACTTCACCATTGTCAGTGGTGGTGGTGAGGGTCAGGTGAGGATCTGGGGATTCCAGTATGATGGCAGGGGCACACCAACCTACCAGCTACTGGACACTCTGAAGGAACACAAGGGATCTGTGTCGGACATCAAGATCCGTCGTGATGACCGAGAGTGTGTCTCGGCTAGTACCGATGGAACATGCATCATCTGGAATCTCGAGTGAGTTTGATTAGTTGTTTTTATTGACAAGTTTTATATCTAACCAATTCATGTTATAGAAATTGTTTTACAAGAGACAGATATAGTGCTGCCTTCAGTTGTGAAATCCTTCTGATACAGCACAAGTAATGCAATTTTATTAACAAAAGTTAAGTAGGTATTATTTATCAACACACTTATTGGTGTTTGGGAAGCTTAAATTGCATGCAAGGCTGACACCTGGCCAAAAAGCCTTAGAACAAACCTTGAGTAGCTCTTAATTCTTTTTAAGAAGTCTGTTTTTCAAAGGCAAAAGTATGTTTCATAACAAAAATATATATGTGAAGCATTTTTGTAAGCCTGGTTGTAAATACAAAATGTAAACAATCATATACAGCAGTATTTTTTTGTCTGTAATATTAAAGTTACCTTCTCATTTAATAACAGTGGTATCTTTCCACATTCCAGGAAACGAGTGCGTAGCCAGATTGTGTTTGCTAACACATTGTTTAAATGTGTTTGCTACAATGGCGATGAGACTCAGATCATTACCAGTGGCACTGACAGAAAGATTGGATATTGGGAGTGCTTCGATGGCTCCGGGATCCGCGAACTTGAGGGTGCCAAGACAGGTGCAGTGAACGCTATGGATATTTCCCCAGATGGAGAATACTTTGTTACTGGTGGTGATGATAAACTCCTGAAGGCAAGTTTCTTTCTATCTTTTACCTTTGACTATTCATATATGTCAAAATTTAAGGGAAAAATTGACAAATGTCTAAGCAAATTATAGTTTATAACATATACATAGAACTATTTTAGTTAAAAAATATCATTGTTAAGACGGCTAAAATATACTAATCTTACTATGATACTCAAAGGGGGTTATGAAATTGTCTAAGCAAATTATAGTTTATAACATATACATAGAACTATTTTAGTTAAAAAATATCATTGTTAAGACGGCTAAAATATACAAATCTTACTATGATACTCTAAAGTGGGTTATGAAATTAGCATGTAACTTTTTTTTCAAATATGAATCATAAAGACTTAACATTAGATAGATAATTGCTATAAGACTTAACATTAGATAGATAATTGCTATTTAAAAGTCTCCCTGTCTGAAATAATATGAGATTTTGACAATTAAAATGCAGCAAGCTACGGGTTAAAGAATTTACATAATGATTGCCATGTCTAAGCATTCACTCCTTGGATACTTCAGGTGTGGACATACAACCAGGGAGAGGTCGTGGCCGTCGGTATGGGACATAGCGCCACCATCACGCGCATCAAGATCTGCCCCAACAGAAAATTCATCACCAGCGTCAGTGAAGATGGAGCAATCCTCATCTGGAAATTCCCCTTCTAAATGCTAATAAATGTTGGCAAAGAAGAAAGAAACTGTAGATTCCCAAAATTCCACCTGTTAAAAAGTTACT
This sequence comes from Sinonovacula constricta, assembly GCA_007844125.1. Taxonomy (NCBI): domain Eukaryota; kingdom Metazoa; phylum Mollusca; class Bivalvia; order Cardiida; family Solecurtidae; genus Sinonovacula; species Sinonovacula constricta. Next base: position 45,127,368 of record CM017555.1, read on the forward strand.
ATTTTGGCTTGATTCCTATGTTAGTTTTCACAAGAAAAGTATGGGTAATATAGAACAGATTAGGGGCTGAATTACGTGAGCAGATATGTGTTGGTTGGTATTACAAATATGATTAGCTTTACACTCTTAGCCAAATCAGTGATTTATGTATTATTAACTTAAAGTATTACAACAAAACCTTTGATACATGGTTCAGAATGCAGATGATTGCATTAAATATTGAATAGTGATGTTATTTGTTAATATTTTCTATTTGACATTAAAAAAATTGTTTCCACATTTATCGGTTTACAATATTATTGCACAAAAATGAAAAACTGTGATAGAAGTGAAGGTATTTATTTAATTGTTTTATCATATGTTATGATAGCCTGGTAATATCATTCAGAAGTATTATTGGAATATATTCTGTCGGTCATGTTTTCTCCATTTTCTTTCAAATAAGGAGAAAATATTGATAAGACATATGTCTGCAGATTCAATATCTACATGCTGCCATCATTTAAAAATTAGACAGAAAATCATTAAAATTGTATCATTTTTACAATTTGTTTCCTTTTCTTTTTGGTTTCACTTTTTATTGTGAAATCCGTGTAGATAGTAGATCTGTCTTCTCCTTGTGAATGTGTTAACAAACCTGTGCACTTCTTTTGTACCAGTGCTTTAAGTATACAATTTATGTGACTTTTGTTTATTGATCTATTGTTGGTTGCTTTATATCATATGGATAAAGCCTCGTTTCTCGATACCCTGCCAAAATTGGAATTAATCTCAAATGAAGCTTTAGACCATGTGATTTAGAGTATAAGTGTATGTTAAGTATGCATGGTTTCAACAATGTTTGTGTTTATGTTGAAATACCTAGGAATTTCAAGTTTTTCCATAAGTATTTTTTTCTTCTTAATTTTTTATGTATTTGAATCTATACTAAATGAATAGATTACAAACATTGCAATGAAACACCAGTTTTGAAATAAATATTATGTTACAGTTTATTTATCAATGTGAAGTGTGGTTATTTTACAACTTGGATGTCTTGTTTCATTGTGTACATTCCATTGCATTTTACATTTAATAAAATATAAATGTGTATAATAAACAATATCTATACCAAAAATACTTATTTGTTAAAACTGTCCAAGTCACTAATGTACTTTATAATTAAGTTAAGTGTTTTCATGTTTAATTATCCAAAATGAGCTGAACTGTCATTACTGGGTAAGATCCGAGAGAAATGTCTCGAGTTAAACTAAAACTCACAGGTAACCTTCAAGATCTTACATGCAAGTTTTCACCCTGGCTGACCTCTGAACTCATGCATCAAGAGAAACTTGTGCAGCGAGATAATAAGAAACCCATTTGCTATTCTGATATTCATATCAAGTGGTTGAATATGCATCAAAGCATACTGGACACAGATGGTCAAAGCATTCATTGTTTGCTTAAAAAAGTGTATTTCTCCTCAAGCAATACTGACTAATTGAAACAAGTATCATTTCAGACTGATCCCGACTTTAGTTTTCGTCTGCAGGTTGTCCTATATTCTGGGGTAGGCAGCAGACAGCTTGATTGTCTGACACTCGTTCTCCATGCAACACTGTTCAGCAGATTAGTGATAGATTGCACACTTTGGTTTTGTTACTGTGTTACTATACAAAGTGGCAAGTTCAACATGCCTGCACCTATGATCTGAACACTGTATTATCTGAGAACATTTTGATTTTAAAAAGACTTAGTTGTGTTTTATGTTGTGTTTTATCAGATTGTTTTTAAAATAATTAAGCTATCAATTTTTTTTATCTGATCGCAGCAAACTGTTTATGTGAAAACAGGTCATATGTCTTTGCCTGTCATAAACACGATTATCCTGACAGTGATTTAATGATAAATATGGAGTTCAAACTTCAACCTTGAAACAATCAGTTAATATGATGATTCAATGTTAACATTTTCTTTAATAATGTCATGCAGAATCATTTTGCAAAAGTCAGAATTATTTTATGACGTAACAACACAATATGCATCGCATTTAAATAATTTATTTACATAATATCACATTATGTATGAATGATTAACATAATAATAATGTACAGTTGGAAATGTTTTATATAAATCATACATACAGGCCCTGAAGCAAGCAATCATTTTCTGCTGTCTTAGCAGGTAATCTAGAGTGCCTCTTTTACTTTAGCATACAAAAAATGAAAAAAGTTTGTTAAAAAAAAACCAATATCCAATTTTCAAGCTCCAAGATAGGTTAGCCATTCAAGTCTTCTTCCTCTATTTGATAATCAAACTGTGAAAATTCATGCAAACTGCATACATCAGACATAAACAATTCAATGGCTCAACAATGATGTTGTATTGAAAATAAATATGAGGTAAACTACAAAAAATCATTAAATTATAATTGTCATATATGTCCAACTAGAAATAAACATAGAGATGTTTTATATGCCTAGAAAGAAATATTAACCCCATACTAGAAAGTGTCGAGACCTATGTAATGGTACTTCAGATTCTTTAAGATTTCAAGAAATGAAATTAAACAGAATTGTAAAAAATGGAGTACACGGTAACAGTAATAATATCTGAACGAAATATGCAAATCTAATAATATAATTAATAGCAGTAATAAAATTCGTACATTATATATATAATGTTCTGGATTTCATTAAGTATTGTAAGAACTTAAGCACTGTTGATATAAACTGCTGATGATTAAAACTATGCCTTTCCCCAATTTTAATATAGGATCATTTGATCTTTTTTAATTTTTTACAAGCAATATAAACTTGTTCATCTAATTTCAGTTCACTGTGATTATCGACATTTGCAAGCATAGTGTTTATTTTGAACATTAATGGCCATATTTGTCCTTGTTCAATGACCTATGGACTTTGACCTATGAGCTCTGACAAATGCCTTTTCTTCCTTTTTCTTGTCAATGAAACATGTTTTGTTTACTAAGGAGTTACTTATGTATAAAACCATATTAATGACGGACACATAATCTGGTAAGAGGTTGAAAGAGTACATCAGTGGCTAGTTCTACAGACACATATATTAGCCCCAAATTACTGCCATTCGAGGTGAGTAGTTGCGTTAAGCTGTCATTTATTTTTTTTATTGAGGTACATTGCAGTGACACAAATGTGGCCATGATGACGATGTTCAGCTTTTATTGGTAACGAAGACTCCCCCCACACCCCCCTCACCCCCCGACAATTGGTAGAACTGGGAAGAACCATTGGCACAACAGAGGTCCGACCTCGCCACATTCAAGTTTTTGCCACACCAGGACTTGAACCCACATGTTGTGAGGCCATGGGGTCAGAGCAGTAACAAGTTGTTGACTCTATGCTATGGGGCACAGTTACATGGGTCTATAATTTGAAATTAAGCACCCCCATTAAAAGATAGCTCATAAGCACATAGCAACAATAACCTGGGAAATGGAATGGTGCATTGCTCAGCTTAATCTAACCTATTGGCATATTCAGCAGAAGACTTAATCTTGACCTTCTTATTTTGTCAATAATAGTACTCAGTTCTTAGACATTTTACGGTTTGCTTGTAACTATAATACATCACCAAACATATCATTGGTTAATTACTTCAATGATTAAAATCCATTTTTTCATTTGTTTTTCATTTAATATAACCAAAAAAATAAATAAAAATAGATGGCAACTGGTAGTCATGATCATTAGTATAGCAACAACAATATATACTTAGGAAAAAGATTTTTTTATTTTTTTTTTATAAAACTCGTAATAATGCACAGATTAACATTCTAATACACGTGTATTTAATCATGAAGAATTACAAAGCATCTGAACAAAAAAATGAACATTAAATTGAAATATAACAAAAATCTATTTCCATTCTAACATATTAACTTGAAAAATTATGAGGATATAAAACATTCAGTTTATTTAATTATCTGTTATTTGATTTGCTACTCTAGTATTCATGACATCCTCAAATGATAGATGATATCATTTGTTGTTTTATTCTCTGTTATGAAAAACCTTAGTACCGGGTACATGTAAATAAACTACATATGTTTTAGGAGGATATAGCAATCATGAGTCCAAAGGCATCAGAATGAGATAGATTGACTGGACTTGTATTTGCTCTCTAATACTAACAGGACCATGAATGATGATTTTACTTAAAAACAGAGAAAAAGCATTCTGTGATTATATAGTAGGATTTGTTGATCATGTGATCATGTTAGAATCTGGCATAAGGTCTAGAATCATGTTAAAGTGGTATCAGACAGTTTGCCTATATTCAAATACATGTACATGAAACGATATCTTCACCCTCCTTGTGGAAGTTGGGCATAATTTCTTCATAAACTCCTAACTTAAGTCTAAATATAAATGATTTTGAACACTATTACAAAGCCAGACAGTACAAATTGTGAAAAATAAATCACTCTATATGTTCATGCTTTCCAAATTTAAATAGGCACAGTGGGGATTTCTGCTAAAAATAGATATTCAATATCATAGCGGACAAACTGAAAGATTATATATTGTGATCTCGAAAGTAAGTGGTCAAGCGGTTTTCGTAGTTCAAAATAGCTAACCCTGCAGCATGGTTCAGATACAAAATACATGTTTGTAATGAAGATAGGGGTGTTATAACACTTTTCATATTAAAGAAGGGTATCAAAAACCATTTCATGGTATATTTTAGATAATTTATTGTTTTGAGAAACAAAACTTTGGTCCAAACTGTCGGATACCAACTTTATAGTACATGCATAGGAAATCGGACATACTATCAGAGCGCCAGATAAGAGGTGTATTTTAGAAGCTAAATTTTTTAAATCCTGTATACCTAATACTCATTAAAATTGTCTTATTGAGATATTTCTAATAAGTAACAACAATGAATAGTTTGAAAGAAAAATATGGGATAGTTTGCTACACATAAGCAAAATTTACACCTGTTATCTGAAGTTCTGTACACACATAAGTTCTGGACATATTGTTAAAGACACAGCACCAACAGAGTACTAATCATGTTACTATACTCCTCAAGTTAACAGTGTATACCCTGATCAGGAACTGGCTGACCTGGACCTGCCTGGATATTATCAATTCTTACAAAGTGCGTACAGAGTCAAGGTTCACAATAGAAGTAAATGATTCTATAAATGAAGGAAGCTCCATCAGGATGCCAACATAGGCTGCTGTTTTTGTTTCTTAGCTCTGGCCGCTTCTGAAAAATAGCAGAAAAAATGTAGTATTAAATCATCTCTCACTTACAACATACAAAATCTTGTAACTGGATGCAACTCATATGGTCTATATATGGTTTTGTATATATGACATTATGGTGCTGTGGGATGGGATTTGGTGGCATTTTTACCGATGCTGTGCAGCGACATTTCTATCATTATAGCACAGAGGTTCCCAGGGACTGGACCCGGTCAGTCCATTATAATGACACCGACGAAACATGCGTATTGCTGTCCCCTTAGCCTCGAGCGTTAGGAGGGAAGCCACTAGTACTAACTTTACAGTCTTTGGTTTGACCCTGGCTGGGGGATTGAACCCGTGACCTCCCGATCCACAACCCAAAGCTCTACCAACTGAGCTATTGCAGCCAGTTATGGAGCTGTTGTTGTGACTTCTTCTAGATATAATGTTTAACTTATCCCCAAAAATAAAAATAAAAAATTGTTTCAAAACTTGGCTTAAACTGCATCAAATTATTTCATGAACAAAGAAAAACACACTTTGGATAATAAAATCTAAATCGCACCTGCCATTCTAGAGGCATTGATGTTTTTACTAGTTAAACTATTAGTAAAACTACAATATTAATATTGGTTACCAGTAAAATCCAATTCACTTAGATATTAAACGTTTAAAAATAACTGATATGAAATTAATTGATGATGTTAATTGATTTGGATGTTTAAGGCCTTAGCCAGTAAGTTAATTCACCTGGTAACAGTATTAAACCAATGTAGATTTAGTGCTGCCTTGTCAGTGATGATATACTGTCAAAATCTCACATGATACAATACCCAGTTATTTTATCCTGACACCAGGCCAACTAGTCGCAGAGCTTTCCTTAACATTGCTACAATTTTTATCACTCCGGTATGTCCCAGCATGGGGCCTTCCACAATTTGACTCAGTGCTTACCGTAATTTATTGTGCAACAAGGGGAAGTATATAAATTACATGTTTGCTAAGCAGAAGTTAGAAACAGAAACAGATATTATTTAAGTCCCTGTATGGGAAATAAAATACCTCTATCTGCTGGTTCTCCTGAGGGTACATCAGGCAGCTCCGTGTCAACATCCATCTCAGGTGTAGGTAGCGATTGCTGAAACACAATAGATAATACAATAATACAAGCAGCAAAAAGCACAATAAATAGCACAATAATAAATATAAGGAAACATAATAACATAAAACATAACAACTCTTTAGGGCAGTCCATTGAAGAGACATAATAAACTAGGGATCTTTCAGCATATGTATGGTTTAAACAAGGAGAGTGCTGCATTGAAACAAAGTACAACAACCATTCCATTTGCAAGAAGTTATACTGAAAGTCAGCAATAAAGCATCTTAAAGTGGCTAAGGAAGAAATTATTTAACAATAGCCTGCCATTGGTGCTTTAAAAGGAACTTCTTTTGGTTTGTTAAGAATCAATGTAAAAAGCTCTTGTAGTTTCTGTCAAGAAGATTTTGAAAGATTTCCCATGTAGCCATAAAGGGAAAAAGGCCACGATCCTGTTGGTCATGTTTTTTTGATGGATAAAAATTCTTTAAACATTCTTGATACAGGGCCATCCAAGGAACATGTATCGCAAATATCAAGGCTCTAGCTCTTGCAGTTTTTGACAAGAAGATATAGTTTTCCTACACAGACATATGGAAAAGGGTTACGCCTCTGGCAGCCATGTTATTTGATGGAATTAAAATTGTTTGAACAACTTGAGAAATCACTTATGAGACTATATTTGTTTACAACCAACTACCAAATTCTTCAACACACTGTAATTATTAAAGACTATTGTAGAACATGATCGGACAGTTTTCAGCAGGAGCCGTCTGATCTTGATCTACATTTTTTGTCTTAGAATGATCAATTTATGCTTAGTAGGTTAGAGCTGAGATTCAATATCATTGCAGCCTTTTTTTTTTTTATTTTACCCCTGAAACACACAACATCTGGTTATCATTCTAAAAAAAAACTTTTTCTGAGGGTACACATTGAAAGTGTGGCATCGAGACAAGTCATATAAATACCAGAAGTATAGGGCTTAGAAACAAAGAAATAAATGCTGTCAGTTGCCAGGACGATCCACTAAACTGTTACTAATCTTGACAAAATGACAAAAAAAAAAAAAATTCAAGTCAACAAAGGGGCATAACTCTGTCCACATTAAATTTAGGGTCACCTAATCTTAAACGATGGGTTTCGCTTAGGATAGTGAAAAAGTATTTGAAGTTTGGTGTGAATATATTGGACAGCTTTCAAAGAATAAACCTTAACAAAATCCAAAATCAACACAGAAACTTCTTTGTCAAAACGGGGCAAGATTAATTTTCCTTTTTCGATATCAATTTCTTTGAAAGTATATGAGAAATGGAGCTGACCAAAAGGTTAACCAACATCGGCACTGAAGAGAGGGCCGTGAGACTAGCTCCCCATTTTTCCTTCAAAAAGGGGAACTAAAAAGAAGCATGAAAGTAACCTCCCTTTATCTAGATGTTGGGCTTATTAGTTTGTTAATTTGACCTTACACCAATAATTTTTCAGCTACATCAAGAAAAAGTGTTCACATGAAGCAGATATAGTGCTGCCATCACTGTAATAGCTTACTATGAACACCTGACATTAATTAACACTTTCTTTTACATAATCATGTCACCTGGCTAACCAGGCATGGGTCAAGGGAGCCATACCACTACCATCATGTCAAAGACTAGTATGAGCCAAAATCTCTTTGTACCTGGAACAGATGCTTTACCTACTATCCTATCAGGACATATTCCCTCTTGCTAACATTTACATGTTCAGAATAATGAAAGACTCACCTTGATGATATCATCTAGCTCTGCCAGGACATCATCCTCATCTTCCTGTGTTAAACCGCCAGCTAGCAGGTCATCAATTTCCTGTTAATATAATAAGTACATTTCCTAAGTTCTGGTCCCTTAAAGACCTAAGTGCAAAAGTTTTATGACTAATAGCTAGTCTGCTTACCAATATGCCTGCCATTTTTTTTGCCAACCTTCAAGCTGACTTTTTTTTTCAATCATTTTTTATATATTCAATCATTTAAATAATTAGACTTTCAGACACCAATCTTATTGCTGTTTCATGCTTTCTAGTGTTGCAAACTGTTGTACCAAGTCATCTTAAAATCAATCTTCATTTTTGGAAATTACAGTCTAGGTGAGCAAACGCACTGTACACATAACCTTTATCACAACTGTGACAAATGTCAAGCCAATGAAGTCAATTTTGATTAAGTGAGATAAGGTGAGATATATTTAATTTTGCACAAAATTTACCCTAGTTAGAGTAGAAGGTTATAAGATAAAATTTCATTTAAGCATATGCATTTAATTCTAACACTTTAAATTGTTACATGGTTTAAGTCCTAATGGGGCAAAAGCTTTATGAAATATAGTAATTAAGTTGATATGAAGCTTGTGGCTTTAAGATTTATCTGGGGTAAATAACAGTTCGAAGCCTCCATAATTACTAAGTTGTGTTGATGCAACCTGCTTATGAAAATAAGGCACCCACCTGTTGGTATTCCTGGGCTTCTCTGGTCTCATCCATGATCCTTTCCACATCCTCCAGGGAACAGATCTACATGGAATTGTAATTGATACTGGTAAACAACATAATATGGAATATTGGCTGGAATAAACTTTATTGTTATAAGCATGCCTGAAGAATGATCTTTTCCGCATTGTCATGGAAAAAAGTGTCAGAAGTAAAAAATTCTTGTATCTTAAAAGCAAGATAAAGAGTAACAAAGTATGATTGCTGCATGCTAGAAATAAGAGGTTGTGCTTTTTTTCCAGATCAATAACACAGGAAGATATGCCAGGATGAAATATTAAAAGAAGAAAGAAGATAATCTTTTTTTTTTTTACTGTATATTTTATTATGAAAAAGGTATAAAAACTATATGAAGACTAGTGTGTTGGAAGATAAAATATTCACCTTGTGAAAAGTTACTATAAAATCTAAGCAGCAATGGACTGTTCCAAACCAGCTGATGTTAACTAGTCAGACATCACACAGAAATACAGCAGTATGACTTTCAAAACTTAAAAGATATTTAAATTGTCATATTTATATTTAGGTCATGGTTGTTAGAATAAATGATATATAATAACAAGATATGCTTCTCTCTAGGTGGTTGCATCCACTGACCCCCAAATAAATAGAGTTCATATACTCATTATGACCAGTGTCTCTACAAAGTTTGACGAATGTGGCATGAGGCAATCTCTAGTTATCAGCCAGAAATGAAGTAGTCTACAGACAGTCCAACCAACCAACCAACCAAAATTTACAACAGAATATGCCCCCTCTTCTTTGAATGTGGGCATCATAACTACTTACCTGGTGCAACTTCTTAAGTGATTCATTGCCAGATTTCAGACCCTGCACAACTGCCACCTCTATCTGAGCAAACTCAAGATCATGCACCTGAAAAAAAAGAGGAAGAGAAATGAATCTAATCTTTTTTTAAAAACATAAACATGCCAAACCATGTAGATTTTGTAAGAAATAACACACCTATACTTTATGTGAAAATAATCTTTAAACTACAAATCAAACAACTGCTAAATGGGATGAATGTAAATGCATACAATGAACTACTTTTTACTTCTTTGGTTCAGTAAAAACTTCAATTTGTGTGACAAAAATCCAAATATTTTAATAAAACTCCAGTTAGAGATAGTATATCTATGAATGATTATGCTTAAAAATTAAAGACCTATTGAGCAGGCATGTCTCCTTAAAATAAGATGTGAAAAAGGTTTTTTCTTTCAAATAACTATAAATATATGAAGCTTAGTTAATTAAATATATTGCATTTAAAGTTTCCACAATGCTAAAATAATGCTTTTACAAGAAAGTGAAACACAATCTTTAATTATTATCTAGATTTGTTATTTTTAGCATTGTGTTAAATAAATATAGGATAAAAAACAACAACAACTAATGTGGTAATAAAAACTGAAAAAAAGAAGGAATTACTGAACAACAAATCATTTATTAACCTAAGAAAAACTTTAAACTTTACCATAGTTTCAATATTATCCAACTGCCCATCCATTTTTGCTATCTGGGTCTCTCCAAACTTTTTCTTTCGCAGCAACAACTTTGCTTTTCTGTAATAAAAGTTAATATCCATTATAAACCAACAATCTAAGCTTAAAGTCCATCAGGAGAATGATCTGGATCTACATTATTTACACAGACCAGATCAATGTGGTCTTAGGAGGTCATCAGTTCTAAAATCTTAGGCTCATCTTTTAAAAACATATTAACCATGATATAACCTAGGAAAGATGGTACGACAAAAACAGTAATGCTAAAAGCCAACAAAACTGAAATAAGTAACAAATATTGATTGTTTCGGTAAAGCACTTACTCTTTCTTGCCATCTTTTAATAATCTTCTTGCAGCATCTCGGTCTTTCTCTATCTGAATAGCAATCTTTTTCTGGTATTGTTTTAACTTGTCCCTCTGGTTTTTAAGTTCCTGAGAACATACAATGATAAAAGTTATTTCTTATGCTAAAATATGCTATACCACAGTACTGACATGAAATCTCTCAACAGCCTCTTTGTTCCTTATATAGCATATATGTAGGTCATTGACAAGCTCCTTTGAATGTGTCCTTTCCACTACAAACAGTGCAAGTTCAGTGGCCTTGTTAAATCCTTCATGTTTTTATTGGCATTCTTTGGTGCCTTTATAAAGTACAGTCAGTACTGATTGGTAAGTGAAAGTCATTGACCACTATTGCTGGAGTCCTTTAATGAGTACTGGTATTAAATCAGTAGTAAAACATACTGATTAACCATCAGTCTATAAGTATGTGTAAATCCAGTACATACTCCCTTGAAGAGAACTAAAAATACTAAACTACTAAAATGTATACTAAATTATATTGTAGCTTGGCTATTTCTAAATGATTTAACAAATGTTATTAGTAAATTGAATATGCAACATTGATCTTATTTGCCAAGTCAATTACAAATTTACAATCTCAGGCACTGTAATGTTATATGGAAACTAAAACAACATTACATATTTTTTTTGTTAAAGTAAAACATACTCTTTTTTTATTTTTAAAGTTTCTGGTTCACAGTTTACATTGGTACTGGTCCAAAAAGGCCGCAAACCAGAAAGGCAGTACCAAAAAGGCTGCACCAAAAAAGGCCGCAAACCTAAAAGGCCGCAAGCCATAAAGGCCTTATATATAAAAGGAGATGGTGAATCTAATATGTTATAAATCTTAATACAGTAAATGTTATATGACTATATATAATTATAATAGTCACTAGAAAGGAGACCTGTTTTGGAATAATATTAATTGACATAATTGTGTTATAACATTAACTTTAATTATTATATTCCTACTTCATATTGTCTATTTTAAATTGGAAAGTTTGTTTTTAACAGTTTGTCTCATTTTTTTTATGAAATTTCTTTCGCACTGATTGAAGCCAAAGTTCAAAGGTAAATTAATTAGCAATACGATATTATTGCAGAACCATAAATACTAATTAGAATTGATTAAAGACCTCAGTCCCTTTAATGTTAAGTATGAATGCATGAAACTTGCGGCCTTTTAGGTTTGTGGCCTTTTAGATTTGCGGCCTTTTTGGTCAACGGCCTTTTTGGTCTACGGCCTTTCTGGTACCCAACGGTTTACATTAAGGTATGGTTAGACTTCAAGAGTAGGTCAAGGAAATGAAAAAGCTAGTAGTAAGAAATGACAGACCAACAGGTATTAATTTGCGCATGATATGTAGGCAGAATGATTGACTGGAACCCAATCTATGACTTCTGGATATGCAATAGCTTATTATTCAAAAGGACACTTCCAATACAACTAAGCTGTGCAGTTGTTGATTTCTTTCACCAAATGCAATGTTAAAAGGGACGAGAATCTTCACAATGGAGAGACATACCAATAATTTTAATGCGATGCCAAATGAAGAGTTGTGAGTAGTATTCACTAGCACTGGAACCTACCAATACGGCCTTGTCTTGTTCCGTAACTCGAGACCCTTTTGACTTGCCTTCATCTTTCTTTTTGTCGCCTTTGCTGAACAATCCACCCATTATCAGTATGAGGTATGAAAAAGAACAATGTCATGGATCAACACATAATTAAAGTGCGATTTAAAGTGGGTTTTCAAGATTTGTTTTGATCAAATCACAAAAATGACAGCGACGCTATCCGACACTAACTAACAGGAGAGAAATTTAGACTATCCCATTCTAAGAAAAAATGATTGAGGTTACTTCCCTTGTGCCGTGCGTTGTGTTTGTGTTTGGTTAAATTTGAAATAAGTGTCTATGTCTATGTTTGTGATTTATAATCATCAAAAGATTAAAACTTAAAAAAAACTATGATAATTGTAACGTTCATTCCTGTCAAATATCACAGACTAAATTCATTTTATACGGATGACAAAAGAACCGAGAGTTCCGATTGTATGCATGTCAAAAAGAGTAATCGTTCTTGTCTCACAGGAATCGCGCAATAATTTAAAACTTAATGCCTAAATCGCTATTGTTAGTTTATATGTTGAAACAAGATATATATTACTAAAGTCGAATTAATGATGAATGTTGATTTTAAAATCCAATTGATAATCAGAACAAATATTCGTTGTCATCTGCCAAATACAAGTAAATTCGGAACTCATTTTCAATGCTGAATTCGTTTCCAGGGATACTTGAGGAGTAAATTGGCATTAGTTGCCTGCTCGTAACTTCGGTTCGACACGCATATTTCGCTCTCACAAATTCTCAAAATATTCCAAAGATATACGAATTTCTTACTATGTAAGCTTAGCCATTGATGTCGGAAAAAGTCAATTTATTAAGTAAGTAATATATTGAAGCGTGTTAATGCGTCATTTACTTTCAATTTGCTGAAATGTAACGAGCCGATTGTCTAATTTAAAACAATTGTTGTTTTTGTTGCTGGAAATGGCAGTAACTCCCTTTAATGAAATTAATTTGTTGTTGTTTTTTTGTGTTTATATATATATATATTTTAACAATGCGGTGTTATTGACTCTTCTTGCAGGTCTGTACAACAGCAAACGGTACCTGCGACAGTCGTCGTTTCCGTTGTTGTCCGGGTTTGAAGACAGCAGATCTGGTGCATCTTTGCCGTCTTTAAACAATAGAACCAATCTGGTTAATACAGTTCAGGGAAATCCTGGTGGTAAGGTATACCCTTTTAAATGTTACAAATTCTTAATATGCGCTTAATTTGTGGTTAGTCAAAGAAATTATCAATATTAGTATATCGGGTTATTGTAAGTATAAAAAAGCTTTTAATATACAAGATAACCTGATTGAAATAAAAACACATGAAGAAATTTTGCAAGTTTTACATAGATCTATATCTATCGCCATTTTCTTGGTTGTCGCACTTATTTTATTAAAGTAATTGTAATCAACTCAACAGCACACTAAGCGACAACTCAAGACCTTTCTTAACAATAGGATCGATAAAAACTGTAGCTTGTCAACGAAAAAATATTTTAAAAATGATGCACATATAAACATCTTGTATGACTGATGGTAGTTTTTCAAATATATTATTATACAAACAGTTTTTTTTATTATTATTTTAATATTGACAATGACCATGAATTAGGGAAATACACGTGTATGTGTAATTGTAAAATTATATGATTTATATGTCAATATATGTGGATGTCAATATAGTTTTGGTTTTCAAATGCTTCATTACTTTGTAGATAAATCTAACGATAGCTTCGAGAGAAAGAATAAAAGAAAGAAGGAGCCATCTGTTTCCAAACAGGTCAAGGATGATCACTTGGAAAGAGTGGCCGCTAGACAGAGAGATGATGTATCTCTCCAGAAATCGCACAAGCAACACCAGCAATCTAAATCCTGTGCTAAAAGATCAAGAGAAGGTATGTAAAACTATATACAAAAATAATAGTTCTCGAGATGGTTGGTAAAATATCTAGCTGAATAGGTACAACTATCTATCATTATTAATTGTTAAGCTATAGATATAATCGTTTGGATACCATATGATAAATCATGTTCTAATGTGTGAACAGAGGTTTATTTAACATAAAAATGAAATATTAATATAATTATTAGAAAACAATAAGAGTTTTAAGGCTTTAATATATTATACACTTATACTTTTGTTATTTGTTGATAATTTATAAAAAACCACACACAGTTGTATTCATATTTTCTATTTATTTCAAATATGTGGAACAACTATTTATTTGTATTGTAGGCACCCATGCATCTCTGCCAAGGGTTAGGAATTCCAGGTCTTGCAAAGCAGTGGAAAATGGTAAAGATCAACAGGTGACTCATTCTAACAAGAAGCTTAGGTAAGTGACACATGTACACTCAAAGTCCTTAAAAAGTTCGCAAACTGCTAACTCTCTGTTGTGCAGAATAACAATAAACAACATAAACTGCCACCTTAAATTCAATAATGGAATTTGGATTCACAAGCCTATTCTAAGCCAACTGCATAAATGTTAAGAAGGAAAAACATTTTTAGAGAAATTAACATGGTCATAAATATATTTACCACTTTCCAAATGCAGAGTTCAGCTTTTTATTTCATAAAATTGTGTCTATTGTACACTCGTATTTAATGTAATATAGATAAAAATAACATTTATATCTATTCAAAAGTATTTAAAGCAACAGCCATTAATATATTATGCGATGAGGTGAACGCAAGCTCAATTTTTATTTTTTGTAATAATGTAATTACTCTAACCTATGCAGAGAACATCAGATGAAGAAAACATTCCCATCCAGCGGGACCTTAGTAACCAGCCCAAGGAGTAGGTCTCTGGACAAACCGCAACCTCCAGTGGTAACCATGGACGTAAGTCAGTGTCCTGTCACCGTCCTAACATTCTGGAGCAGAGCCAACTATGTAAGCGTTTCATTTGATTTAGGCAAATACACACTTTCCTAAGTCTTGTATGCATAGTGCTTGTTTTTAGGACAAAGAAGCATATATTCTTTGCATTCGTAAAGTAGTTACTTGCAATATGGTCCGGTAATATAAAAACACTCTTGCTTGGTCTTGTGATATTTGCATTTTGGTCTTGTTAATATAGTTTTCTATAACTGCTTATCAGAAACATTAAAACTATATGTTACTATGTGCAGTTTTGTATTTTATTGTGAATCAGACAAGGATAAATTTAAATCACAATACTCTCATATTAGGTTGTTAAAGAATTTTATGTTAATTAATACATGTATATAATTTATTTGTTCCAAAGATTGTAAAACATATTCTGCATTGCAGCAATACCAACGCCCATTTGTTAATGATTTTTGTTACATGATTTTTTTTTCTGACTAAAGCTAATTTATATACAGTTGTTTTGTATTATTACTTAGTTAATTTGTTAACAGTTTTGTGCAATAGCTGTTTTTGTAATACAAACTGTTAGTGAGACTTATTGCAATCAGTGCCATTATGTAAATACATTGAAGGTCCCATACATTGTACAAGTTATAACCATATCAGATATTAAATAATGTTTTAACAATTATAGTCAGTGGCATGCAGTCAGAGCTAAGAGGGTTGACCAAAAGCAGCAGGACTAAGGAAATGGAAGAGATTATTGCTCAGAAAACGTATGTATTCCATAACAAACCTATAGTATTGTTACAGTTTTGTTATAATTTAAGAAGTTTGATTTATAAAGACAGGTATGAATATAATTCAGTTGTTAACTGCCACATGTGCATTACACAAATTATATTGTACTTACCAGTGTATAATATTAAATTACATTTTTCGTTAACATAAATAAGAAAATATAACTATTAGTATTACAATATATATATAAATCTGACAAAGCACTAGACTATAGGTTTATACTTGTCTGTCAAATGCAAAAGTATGGAGTGGAGATGCATTACAAAAGTAGAGAAAACACAACAATAATTGTGAACATGTCTACAAGTACATTTAATGCATTATAACTTGACATTAGTATCGATGTGCGATATGTTTTTGTAGCAAAATCAGCCAAGTAATACTTGAGAAACCAATGAGGGCAATGTACCCCATGAGCCCTAGGGACAGCCAATCCAGATGATGCCAGAAAACCAGTAGATGCTGCTACATCGGAATCTGTTGGTGCTGTTGGTGTTGATGACAAGCCAGTCAAGTGGAAAACACTTATAGTCAGGCATACCAAGAAGAGCGCACAAGTTCAGGCAAGGTCGATGGAATTGAAGAAGGCTGCCCTTCTAGAGATAGAGCAAAGTGAGAACAAGTCTACAGATGCAATCAAAATCATGCTGCCGAAGCAGAAGATTGAAGATATGATTGTTCAAGCTCATAAGAAGCAGAAATTATTGAAAGATCAAGAAAAGAAACCCGGGAACTACATCCATTCTTTGAAGAAGCATGGCTCTTCCAGAAAGTCACACGATGAAAGAGCAGTAAAATCTGCAAAGGTAGTCAATGCAAAGCGCCAACGATCCACAAATGCATCCAGACAGACGGCGCCAGGTCATTCAAATCCCGGAAAATCAATAAGGGAACGGGATGCTGACACAAAGAAAATTAAATTAAATGGTGATTCATTAAAAAGGTCTTTAAACACAGATGCTGCCACGGGCAAGCGCCTCTCAAGATCTCAGTCGACCACAAGCAAGCGCTCTCCAAAGGCTCAGTCTGTCACAAGCAAGCGCTCTCCAAGAGCTTTGTCGGCCACAAGCAAGCGCTCTCCAAGAGCTCAGTCGGCCACAACCATGGGCTCTCCAAGGGCTCAGTCGGTCACAAGCAAGCGCTCTCCAAGAGCTCTGTCGGCCACAAGCAAGCGCTCTCGAAGAGCTCAGTCGGTCACAAGCATGGGCTCTCCAAGAGCTCAGTCGGTCACAAGCAAGCGCTCTCCAAGAGCTCTGTCGGCACAAGCAAGCGCTCTCCAAGAGCTCAGTCGGCCACAAGCATGGGCTCTCCAAGAGCTCAGTCGGTCACAAGCAAGCGCTCTCCAAGAGCTCTGTCGGCCACAAGCATGGGCTCTCCAAGAGCTCTGTCGGCCACAAGCATGGGCTCTCCAAGAGCTCAGTCGGCCACAAGCAAGCGCTCTCCAAGAGCTCAGTCGGCCACAAGCAAGCGCTCACAAAGATTACAGTCGGCCACAAGCAAGGACTCCCCAAGAGCTCAGTCTGCCACAAGGAAACGTTCTCCAACAAGTCAGTCTGTCACAAGCAAGCGGCTCTACGAAAGCCCAGTCTGCCACGAAAAATGCGCTCTCCAAACGATCAGCTTGCCACAAGAAGTAATTATATAAAGCTGATTCAGCTACAAGCCGGCGCTCATCTAGTGTTGATTCTGCCTCGAGCAGAGGCTCATCTAGTGTTTATTCTTCCACAAGCAGACGATCAGTCCAGTGTTGACTCTGCCACACGCAGGCGTTCAAGAGCTGATTTTGTCACAAGGATGCCCTCTCCAAAAGTTCAGTCTGCCGCAAGCAAGCGCTCTCCAAAAGTTGAAGTTGCCACAAGCAGGCGATCTTCAAGAGCCGAATCTGTCACACACAGGCCATCACCAGGAGATGATTCTGACATAAGAAGGCACGTAAGAAGAGCTAAATCATCTGCAGGCAAAGCATCGACAGGAGCTGAATCTGCTACACGCATACCTTCACACAGAGCTTCATCTGCCACCAGCAGGCGCTTCTCCAAGAGCTGGTTCTACAACAAGCAGCCGCTCACCAAGAGATAATGCAGTCATAAGGAAGAGCCTTCCAAGTATGGATTCTGCCGATGACAGGCGATTACCAAGGTCTGAATCTGCCACAAAGCCTAAGCTCACCAATGCGTGATACTGTCACAAGCAAACGCTCACCAAGAGCTGGCTCTGCCACAAGACTCAGCCTCCAAAGAGCAGATTCTGCCACAAACAGATGCTCTTCAAATGCTGGTTCTGTCACAAGAAGGCGCCTTCCTGACAGCAGATTCTGCCACAACAAGCAAGCGATCTCCTCGTGCAGATTCTGCACCATAACAAGCGCTTCTCCAAGAACATCCGATTCTGCCACAAGCAAGCGATCTCCTCGTGCAGATTCTTGCCACAAACAAGCGCTCTCCAAGAACATCCGTTTCTGCCACAAGCAAGCGATCTCCTCTTGCAGATTCTGCCACAAACAAGCTCTCTCCAAGAACACCTGATTCTGCCACAAGCAAGCGATCTCCTCGTGCAGATTCTGCCACAAACAAGCGCTCTCCAAGAACATCCGATTCTGCCACGAGCAAGCGCTCTCCTCGTGCCGATTCTGCCACAAGCAAGCGCTCTCCGAGAGCCGATTCTGCCACAAGCAAGCGTTCTCCTCGTGCCGATTCTGCTACAAGCAAGCGCTCTCCTAGAGCTGATTCTGCCACAAGGAATCTCTTTCCAAGAGCTGCTGCACTAGCTGGAAGAGTTCCTTCTAAGCAATCTGCCAGAAATGCGTCTGCCACAAGTGGTAAATCTAAGAGGGCTCAGTCTGCCATTGGCCATTACTCAGATAGACCACGATTAGCTGCTAGCCAGAAATTTGCCATGTCTGACCACACCTCTTACCGCTCCTCCGGTCTGCCAACAGACCAACCTGACCATGCCTCAAGCCAAGGCTTTTCTAATCTTGTCAGCCCCAAAGCAGAAGGGTTCTCCATATCTCCAAGATTATACGGCCTCTCTTCTGGGCCTCCATCTAGAGCTCCCTCCTCCTTAAGTCTGCCGAATGGTTCTAAATCCCCACTGAAGATCAAGACATCCAGCCTGGATTCAGCCAAAAGCTCCAAGTCCCAGGTAAACAACCAGTTTGACCTGCCTCTTGCATCCAGCAGAGCATCTGTCCATCACTGGAGTTCCCTAACAACGCGACATTCCCTACGTACTACATCATCACATGCGAAGGCACACAGACCAGGCTCCTCTGGCAGTTTAGATCAATTTTATTGTTAACTGCGTTAACATTTAGTTGATAAACTAAGCATTTTTTTAAATCTAGCATTTGATTGATTTTGAAACCGTTTTATTCAATGTGCCAGTTGGATCCTTATTCTTAGACTTTGTTTATACACTTCTTAAATTGCATTTCTAATATGGCACACAGTTTGTAACAAACATTTTTCCTTTATAAACATTTTATAGTAGCAAAACTTGTTACTCATAAATATATTTCTGTTTAATTTTTAAAGCAACTCTCATTTCTCTCATTTCTGTTTACATTTTTGGCTAACTCTTTCTTTCATCATTTATGTTTAAATTTAAAAGTTGCACCTTTTTCTACATATTACAGTAAAACTTATCCTTTTGCTGTATTTTCATAAGATACTTGAATCAAACTTGTTACTACCTCAAAAGGACACATATTTACACATGCAGACATTTATAAACCATTTACAGTTGTTGTTTACAGTATGTATTTTGAAGTTACTATATTTTAGCATGATTATAACGCAATATATATTTGAATCAATCTAATCGTTAATTCTGTTTTTCATGGCCATCTTTAGTATTTGTCTACAAAATCCTTAAAAAATCTCTAAGTCTTGCTACAGGGCATTGGGCTTAAATACAAATCTCAAAAGCAACGAATTACATTTTGTTGTTGCATGTCATGTATGTCAGTCTGAATTTATTGACTTATTTAATTATTTAATAGAAAAAAAAATTAAATATAAATAACGTCATTTAGCTTAAAGACCTTGGGAGTAAATGGAAGGGAGTGTACGTTGTATTTATGTTGTATTATGTATTAATATTAATCTATCTTTTTTCTATTACACAATATATTCAGTATACTAAATAATAAAGGCGGATCACGACAGTTTGGACCATTTATTTCTCAAACAAATAAATTTGTAACTCGAAATATCCCACAAAATGATATTCATTGGTGCTCTAAATCTCGTGAAAGGTGACGCAGTCCAGTCGTCAAACGTGTATGTCCTATCTGAGCCACGTTGCACAGTTAGCTGTTTTAAACTAAGAAAGCCGCGTGACCACTTTTTTATATAGATCTATTGATATTATCCCCCTATTAACTAGCTCTAAATTAATGTCGGTATTTATTTTTAACCGATATCTCCATCATGCTAATAGATTTGCAAATCAGGAACATTTAGAACCATTTTTTTTTCACGATTTTATACTGTCAAACAATTAAGATGGTGTTCTTAATCAAAAGCATTTCACGGGATCTTTTCAGAAACAATAATTTATATGATTATTGGAGGAAAAAATGGTTCAAACTGTCGGATATCAACCTTTAGGCGCGAGTTTAAGAGAAATTATGCACAAATTCCCACCCCCACCCTCCCCCCACTCCAAACAGGCCAGGGTAAGGCAGATGTATTGTTCCATGTCTATGATATTGACACTGTCTGATACAAGCTTTAAAGGTGGTGTCCGACAGTTTGCCCATATCTAATATATGTACTAATATCGGACGTCTGTTTGGGGTATTTGTACAATATTTCACAGCGGATGACGTCGATAAGCTAAAATATAAGTGGTCACGTGGTTTTCTAAGTTTAAAAATAGCTAACTGTGCAGCGTGGCTCAGATAGAAAATACACGTTTGACAATGACGATTGCGGCTTTATGGTTCACTTTTCAGACAGGCGTAGGACACCAATAAACGGTATAAACGGTATTTTGCGAGATATGTTCAATAACAATAGTTTAATGTGATGTTTAATGAAAATATTTTTGATCCATACAGTCGGATACCAGCATTAAAGCAGACTGCATAAATACACGCGTTGACATTACCCAAATCTCGTAAAACAACCACGCACAACTTGTTGATAACCCAAACTAATCCTAAATAACCTTGTTACCTCTCTACACTCGAAGGTGCCTGCACATTGCTGGAAACATAGCTGCAATAATGTAGATCCTGATCAGACATCTTCGGGCGGAGTCTGACTAGTCAGGATTTACACTTTTTTCTATGCCTTATTTATTCTTGCTTCGCAGGCTAAGGATCAACAAACCCATCTATAACCCTTATCTTGCTACATTTTGTTAAACACCATTGTTAAATTCTTAGGTTTTTTACTATAATATTATATATTTTACACGTCAGGATTGATATACTTACAAACAGAAACTGAGCATTAAAAAGTGTAGATCCTAATCAGACAGCTTCCATCAGACAGCTCCCAGCTCCCTGACTGAACTGGATCCACACTATCTGCCTAATAAATACGCGAAAAGCAGGCTAAGAGATAAAAACAGTTTATTTGTAAAAATTAATTGCATGTCTTAATTGTTTAAAGGTCCTGTACATCAGTTATTTATAATTATGCTAAACAGAAGAGTGAAAGAAATCCTTGAACCATCGAATGTTGTGCGTTAAATTCAGTTAAACTTTACACCTGGCACAAGTTTTATATCTTTCACGATAAAATCTATTGCATTAGTAAGGCAGTCAAAATGAAAGTGTTGGACAGTTCTTTTAACAAAATTGTTCAAGGTTTTCCGATATAGGAAAATAAAACAAATAATATTTATGAACAGCATCCTACCGAATGGTTACGAGCTAGCCTCGCATACCTGAGACCTCGGTTCGATCTCCGCCTGCAGTCATTTTTTTTGCCTTTCGTTCTAAGTAAAAAAAGTACTGATAGTGTGCTAATAGGTTTTATCTTATTTCATTTAATTGATGAAATTAAATATTATTTTGTAGAATTTTGGGAACTGTTAAAAATAAAGACAAAATGTACATGACCTTTAATTCATTTAAACGCGATAAGTCACGAAATAGACAATTAAAATACAATAAGAGAAGCCGGTACATCACATCCTCCACTAGGATGTTCACGCATATGCAATTAATATGTATAAATAAAGGGCCTTTACATCTTGGCTTGTTGATGTCAAACTGAACAGTAATAGCCAGTAATGTACATCTAAACAAGCCTGCAAGGAAAAATCTGATCCGGATCTGCACCATTTCGCTGCCTGTGCCTCTAACAATATGTCAAGTTATACTGTATATACAGGTAATTGTAAGCAAATGACTTCAGAATACACGTACGGTAGGTAGGTTTTAAAAAATGTTCCAGATCAAAGACAAATAAAATTTAGATTTTAATACAATGTTACTTATATCGTGAATGTTTATTTTTAAGAAAACTATTCTGTGCTGATTATCTGTGCGATTTTTGCTTTTTTCCATTTCTACGACCTTAACCTAGCAATATTCGAGTAGAGGAACTGAATAGACATACTACTAAACAATACAGTGTCCCTTTATGATAATATAAAAATTGTAGATATAAACAAAACACATTTCATATGATTATTTATTACACTTACTACTAAATACATAACAACAGGTATTTTGACCAGTCAATAAAGCGTAATAATTACACAATCGAGAACATTGTATACAAGAAAACCAACTAAACGCCCCATGTGGTTGCTTCGTTGATAAATGCACGTTATTTGTTGATATATATATATAATAAAACCGTCTATAAATAGCTTACAAACGTGCAAAGATAAAACAATAACACAAAACACACGAACAGCACACAAAACAAACGCCAGTGCGCCCGCGCACCGATAAGACTTCATTTTACATATATTCTCAGTGTCAGACATACTTGCGCAACAGTACAGTCATTCTCAAGTCGAAGGGATGAACAATATAAAAATACTAAATTTTGTATAGTTAATATTATTTTCTTTATGAAATGTTTGCGATGAGAAATGTACAAAGTACAAATATTCTTTTCCTTCACCTCCCCAGTAACATTAATTGCCTATAATTACCACCATAGAAAACATGCAAAATGTTTACAAATCCTAAATATTCGTCACAAAATGACATCGTCTCTCTAACAAAGGGATAAATTTAGCATTATTTTTGTTATTGCGTGTATTATATTTTATGGATCCATTAACTTTTATCGAGTTCAATCCGGAATCCTCTACAATCCGGGACATACATGTCTGAAACGCAACAGAGTGCACCAAGAGCACTGCCTAATTTGTAATTTCCCTGGAGAAGCATGTTTTTTTTGACAACAACATTGTAGCCTGGCACTACCTGGCCATAATGTTCAGCCAAGCTAAGTGTATTTATAAGATGAATGGCGGTAAACGTGGGTTCTGGGAAAGGGTAGGGTCATCTGCTGGTGTGCACGTGACGAATGGATTGGACCATGGTGATGATGACGCCGTACATGACCAGACCCAATATACACGTGACGAATACAAGGATACGGGTCCTTTCGAGATATCGGGCGGTCAGTGTCGTGTCCCCTAGGGACGCTGCTTGCTTGGCCTGAAATAAATATAACGTTTTGATATATTTATTTACCGGTACAAAAATGTGCTGACTGTAAACACATCACTTTGTTTCTATCTCCGCTATTTAGACCTTTATACAAACTGTGCATGTACACACCGCAACTAGAGATACAACATGTGCGCCCTTCCATATACGGATAATAAACATGTGTACATGTTAAGTTTAAACATACATATACCTTCACGTAGGGGAAATAAAAATACTTTAAATATTAAATAAATAAGCATACAGTGTAATTATATAATAAATAGTGCTAAGTATGTCTTAATTATCCCAGTTAGGAAATTCAATAAATACAATATTATTAACAATGGCCGCGTTTAACTGTATACCTTCCTAGCCTGGAGGAAAGCTACGATGCCTGTTGGCGGAAAGCAGACGGCTGCTGAGACAATGGCGGGAACGGTCCAGTCTGTCAGCACCTCTTCCTCCACCCCCTCAACACAGTGTGGACTGTAACCATCGTCATCCTGTCGAGCAAATGTCAGCACTTGTGTTAAATACGTCAGTGGAGAGTTGCAGATGCTTAGCAAATGCCGAAAAACAATGTAAACAACTCAGATTCAGAAGTGCATTAACTTTCTTTTTCTGATCTTGAGCTACATCACTAGCGAAAGCAATTACTGATGGTATAGGCGACGTCCAGCTATTTCCGGTAGTGAAAGACCCTAGACAAATGTCTGAATAGAACCACCGACGCATCGCATGTCAGCTGGAAGACCTTCCCACAGGAATGTTCTCGCTCCGATTCGAACAAAGGTGAGTGGCCATAAAGTCAGAGGAGTAACAAATAGGCGACTAGCCACTTGGCCAATGGCGACCCTTTATGCTGCTAGTATACAATTTAACTAACATATACATGTATAAAATATCGCTCAAACCCCTTATGACTTTAAATAAACTGTTGATTATGTTTCTAATGTATGTATTAAAAGTTTATATCATTGAAGAACTGTACATAAAGAAAAAACAACAACATTTTTAAACATTTCTTTTCACATTCTGCATGAAGGTTAAAATGATTGACATTTCAGATTATTTCAATAAACAGAGACACAGTTAGATATTTGAAAACGTTTCTAAGTATGGCCAGTGAAATGGTGCCAGCTTAGAATGCGTGAGTAACTGACAAATTATATGCATTTTTCTTAAATATGGATGCAGTTATGTAAGTCCAAGTTCAAGATATACATGTAAATGGACCTCCACACAACGTAATTACTTTTCTTGCTCATCCTGTTCGTGTTACAACGCAGCCTATGCCTAATTAATTTTTGTGTAATTCCCGTTCTAAATGTAATCGACCCTGCCTACTAATTGTTCTTGTAATTAATTTTCTTGTTATACCGAATATATCATTTCTTAATCCACGAACAAGAGTGCATTGTAGTTAATTGAAGTCGCACGTCATTTGATTAATTGTGTTTGTTTCGTGGATGACATAAAAGGATAAAACAACAACAACCCAACTCATTTCTTGAATTGTACGTGCACGTGATATGTAGCATTTTATTAACAACAGTTGGGCATACATTTTATTAAACGAGCTTATTTCTTATTCTTTATATGATATACAATCGATAGATTTCACAAAAAGATGTGCACGTTTTTATATTAATACACTGCAACAATAATCTTCATTATGTTAAACACAACACTAATTTATCGTAACAATAATAATAAGAAAATATGTGCATATATTTTGTAGATCTGTATGACAAATAACAAAGTACTGGATTTTTTAGCACCCATCTCACACGTCCCTCCGCCCCAGGTATTAATTGTGAGCATAGTAGAACACAACAGTTTGGATTGGTGATTATAAGGAAGAATCTATGCATATTGTCAGAAATTGTGTTCAGTTTGTTAAACTTTTATGTTTTTTAATCCCATTAGGCGATTCTTTAAAGCGACTCGGCCATAGTTAAGATAACGAACAGGATACATAAAACCACAATATCCGTATTTCATATTCATTTCAATATTTGCATAACCTTTCAACAAATCTGTGGATTGTTTATGACTGACATATACCCTGCCAGCTTGCTAGGCCTCAAATGAATAACATGTAGTTGAAAACTGTTGCAACGCCTTAGATTCTCTTAAAAGTTATATCCAACAGTTTGAACTAAGAAAAAATATCTCAAACAAGCAAATCAACATTTGTTACCTGACAAGATACCGTGAAATACTGTTCATTGATGTACGACATCTATGCGAAAAAGTGAAGCATAACACTCCACCCAAAGCATAACAAACATCTACTTCCTTTCTGAGCCACGTTACACAGTTAATTTTGTTCCTTTTACATCATCATCCGGGCGATCCGCTCTTACGTCAATGTTTATTTTAAGCAGAAATCTATGTCGTTACTTAAAGAAACGAAAAGGATGAAAATTTAAGCGATTCATTCACGATTTGTACTAACTAACAACTGAGGAAGTGTTCAAAGCGATTCATTCACGATTTGTACTAACTAACAACTGAGGAAGTGTTCAAAGCGATTCATTCACGATTTGTACTACTTAACAACTGAGGAAGTGTTCAAAATCGTGTTCACTTGGACTAAAGTATAAGTTTATGCAGAAATAATGCCCAATTTCACCCAAACAGGGGTAACCATATTTTTCACCTGTATTTAATGTAGGCAAACTGTCGGATACCTCCTTTAACAAAAAGACCCATATTTTTGTGTTGGATAACGTGCTCTCGTGTTAGCGAGCCATTAGATGTAACATATACTGTCGTTCAACGAAAGTTGTATGGTGGTAGGTGGGGGCAGGGCGAAGGGGGGGGGGGGGGAAGGTGTAGGTGGGAAGGGGGTAGGTGAGAACAGGGTGTAGATGGGGCAGGTAGGTAGGGGGGTGGAAGTAGGTGGGGTAGGTGGGGGTAGGTTGGGTATAGGTGGGGCAGGGGTAGGTGGGGGCAGGGGTGCATGAGGGGGCGGGTATGAGGAGTGGGTGGGGGTAGGTGGGGCCGAGTAGCGGATAGAAGAGCCACTTATATAAAACGAAACATGAATGCAAATTTAAACAACTGTGACAAAGTCGCTTTAAACCCTTTACGTCATTGACATACGTGGGGAGTTGACATGAACGTTGAGTGGTGGGTCGTGACAATCCACTACACTCGATGAGAGCATTTGCCAAATATATTATATTCTATGCAAATATTTATGTACGGTAGCTGACAGACTGAACAATGGAATGACATTAACTCTATTTTTAGTTACACATATGTAAAAGGTACCAGGTTTTTGTGTTTTGTTTTCTTAGTAAACAAGCATGCTTCTTTTACAATACCTAATGAGGCACTTTGCTTGGAAAGTAGCAAAATAAGTTCCTTGTTTCTTAAACATTGCTACAACATAGACAAAAAATTATTTACAAAAATCATACTATCTTTTTTTTCCGCAAGCATATAGTGGTCATTACATGTCCTATAAAACGGTAGTAAGGTTTATGATAGTGTCAAAAATTGAAAAATATAGATATATTTCATCGAAGAGGTGTGTAATTTTTCTTTTATTCACTTTTATTTATAATTCTGATAAGCAAGAACCAGATATGGATATTTCCGTGTACATACCTTGTTCAACAAACGAACAACTTTTCCGCGTTATATTTCATTGATACAATGACCAAATGCATAAGATAAGTAATGCAGTGAGAACGACTTTTTAAACGTATATTTCTTCGAAAAACAAAAATAACCGCAAGCAGGAAATTAATTTGGATCACTTCTTTCTTTTTGTAGACAAGGATCACATCAAGACCATTCTAAACACGTTTGCTTGTAATTTTTTTTATAAATAAAGTCTTTAAGGCTTTTATTTCTTGTGAAACTGTTTTTATTGTAAGACATTTAAGCGCGTGCATATCATATAAGAGAACAAACATTTATCCATTTTTTTCAAAATGAATATTTACCAAATTATTCTGTGTATTAGACTCACCAGTAAAACACAGGGGCACAATATGATATTCAACCTATATACATAAGTAATTATTATTTTTAGAATACGAACTGATGGGCATTATTACGTCAATATGCATATTTAACAGAATGTGCAAAATGTAGGCAAAGTGTAGTTTTTTTACTCCTGGGAAAAATTATGTCAAGCAAACGCTAAAGAAAAGAAGGGCTTTAAATTATGTAATCGCTTTGGGCTGTCTACAATAATGACTAACGTATATTCGTGTACTTGTTGCAATCTGTATTGACTTTCTTTTTATACCACGCCACTGTTGTGTTTTCAAACCGTATTGGCAATTTAGTATGGGTCATTATTGACCATATCCGTGTAAAATTGTTCTGTTTGAAACCCGTATTGGAGGATTATGTGGAGGTCAAGGTCGAGTAGGAAATCAATAGGGTCATTCACATTATCTTCGGTCCGTTCCGTACACGTTCTAAAAGTAAAACTGGCCAGGAGTTCCGAGTAGATTAACGTGTGTTAAGTATATGCTCACTGGTACATATAGTACAAGGTAAGATTATTCAGGTACATTGCAAACAATGTAAAACATCGAAATAGTCCTCAAATTAACCTGACATTGACCTAATACACATTACTTGACAATTATGCAACAGCGACTCCGCCGTATTCAATTGTTTTCTTCATACACACATTTGTCGAATCGAAACAAATGACAAGTGAAACGTAAATAGAAGAAAATTGTCTGTAAACAAACATATACTTGAAACAACAACAGCAACCAAACAACTTCAGGACATTAAGAAACACGCTCAATTTAAATATTCTTCTTTAAACCAATTTGGTCTTTTTTTCACATCCGTTTTATTATCTCGTATATAGTATATTATACTTGGTGTATTCCTTAAACTAATCTATTTTTCTTGTTTGTTCATAAGGTGCATTTCATGGGAGGCTATTCTCGTGTCCGGCATAAAGCTGACATACGTGTATGTTCTGAAAAGGATTCACTTAAATGGGTTCTTAATACGTTACCAAAAGGTGATCTTCGACGGTTTGCCTACCGTATATCAAATACATGTAACAATATTTTACCCCTGAGAGGGGTATGTGGGCATACTTTCTGCAGCAACTCATACTTTAGTCTAAGCGAAGACGACTGTGAACGCTACCCCAGTTGAAAGGCAGTACAACTTCTTGAACCAAAAATCTCTCAAATGTTGACTCGTTACAAGTCTATAAATAAACATTGCTGGTATTGTGGCTGAAAAAGGACAACGACATCAGTGTAGATTACCCGGATGATGATATAACTGCATCGCTCTGTTTAAAAAACCAACTTACGTTGCAGTGTGGCTCAGATAGGAAAACATGTTTTAATGACGATTGGCGTCTAATTCTTCACTTTTCACATAGAAATAGTGCATTAATAAACATCATTAGGCTATACATGATTTATTTAGGCAACAGTAATTGATCTGGTTGTTTGAGGAAAACTATTTCAGTTTAAATGATCAGATACCACCTACCCGACAGTTTAGACCAGATGTTTTTCTCTCTAAGAACCAGATAAATTATTGTTGCCTTAAAGATATCGCAAAATGCAGATTATTAATGTCCTACATCTATGTGAAAAGTGAAGCATAACACATCACTCGTCATTACGAATAGGTATTTTCTATCTAAGCAACGATGCACAGTTAACTTTTTTTTAAACAAAGAAAACCACATGACCCGTAACTTTATATAACAATTCGGGTAATCCGCTCTGACGTCGATGTCTATTTTTAGCAGAAATCACACGCATGCTTATCTATAGTTTAAAAAAATGAGCATAACGGGTGATTTATTTCACGATTTCTACTGTCTTACAATTTAGACACTGTTCAAAATCGTCTTTTGTTAGACTTAAGTTTGATTTTTTTTTGCAGAATTTATGCCCCCAATTCCGAAATCCAGGTTTACGTGTACATGATGAAGACCTTTAAAATATGCATTTTTAAGTCATATTTAACCGTTGGACAAACAAACACAACTTGGTCAACACACAGCTAGCTAGGCATGATTTGGTCACTTATATTCAACAAGTGAAGCTAGAAGCGTCTGATCAGGATCTCGAAGATGAGACTATCAGTATGCCTATGGTCAATGCACCTTTCTATGCAATTATAAGTAGAAAAACAAACAAGATGGACACACGTGTCATAAAATGTAGTCTTTAAATGGTAACAGCATTGCAATGAAGGCAACTGAGTTTTTTATGTGTGTGAGGGTCTCATTAGTAACGTCTGGCAAATTATATACTTATGCACATGTATACGTGTCATACGGATGCAGCAAAGCGGCAAAGACAGTTGTATATACATGTATGTCATCATTAAGATGTGTATCATTTTTTATAAGTTCACCACGATCGATTTGTGTATAAATGTATACCATGCGTGTGTGTAGGCCTGTGGTATATTGGAGGTTAAATGGAAACAAAGGGAGGATAGAGTGGTGCAATAAAAGAGAACGTAATTTCTGAAACAGAAGGAGGAGACTTGATAAATTATAAGAGCGTGTATCGAATTTAAAACAGAACAATCAAAATCCTCATATTTTGCTTAAACTAAAACACCAAAGCTTGGCATATATTAGCATAAGATTTTAAGAGTATTGTGAATGCATACTTTTTATACGCAGTTATAATCTGTATTTACGTATTAGACCCTATGTTATGTTTAGGTATACATAAAATAATTCAAAGCATGCACCGTGCTATGTATATGTGCTTGCGAACACAATTTCTAGCATAAAATGCTGTAGTATACTATTTACTTACATAAGAGATATCCAGATCCGTTGTCCAAAGGCCATCCTGATCCGATCTTGCCATACTTGATATTTTCTTTAAAAGTATTGTAATGTCATTACAATAATTACTAATATATATGCACACTTCACCAGTTTATTGACCTAACTCCATAAATTAGAACGTTTAACTATATAACGAAGCCTATATACACAACAAAGGAAACGAGAATCCCTATCAACGTATAAACTTACAACTTTTTACAAGTCCACATTTCAAGTACATGATGCATGATCCTTAACAAAAATTATCGTTCACTCTGATTATTTACATACCGGTACTTCAGTGGTTATCTAACTCTTAAAAAATGGTTAATAAATCATACACTTCATATAAATTCATGACGCGTCCGATATACAACAGCGTTTGTCAGAAAGTGCGTATGTTCTTGTCTGAACAGGTAGAGTTAATGTGTAGGTCTAGTACAAGAGAACAAACGAGTTTCAAGTAAAGTAACAACAGTGCGCAGTCGACGTCATCACTCAACCGTGACGCGTCCCGGATTGTCAACTCTGATCACGTGACCCTGATCATGTGGCATTTAGTAATATCTTACATAAATTTAAAGGCCGAATCCAGCTGTTCATAATATTTATTTTAAAATATTTTTAACCAACTTTAAACTAATGCTCGCCAAATAATTCATAATTAACGGCGAGGGTAGGCCTAAATAAGTCCAAATAAGTTCATAATATTAAAAACGGTTACTACGAACGGATCCAGAACTTTTCTGCTTGGGGGGTTGGGGTCGACTACCGAATCTGTCACACGTTCCAGCGGTGTGGGGATGATGGGGGGTGGCGGGGGGAGGGGGGGGGGGGGGGGGGGGGGGGGCGGAGGTGTGTGTGACGGCGGATTCATGTGTAGCTCTGTTTTCCCATCGATCGTTCTTTTTGGGAAAGAAAAAAATCTTGCTATTTTAGTGCATTTTTTAACAAACAATCACTACAGCAACTTTTTTATTTAAATATTTTCTCTAATGTATATATTAAAGTTTCGATACAACATATAAGTGAATTAAATTTACAAGCAAAGCGTATTCAAGACCGAATCTAGATCTTCACCAGAATTAAAACAACAACAACAAGAACAACAACAACAACGGTTATTACGATTAAACTTATAGCATGTTAGCATGTGGTAAAAGTAAAAATAACCTCTTTTGTTAAAATTACTTTTTTCACCCAGGGTGTTTTCATTATAGGGCTACGTAGCCTTTCAATACTATTTTTTTTGGATTTTTAGGTATTTTGTTAACAATAAAAACACCGTTTTAACCAATGAAGAGTGTAAACTTGCACTTTATAGTCTGGAGTTATATCAGTAACAAGGAATACATGCGTCCAATTCTATTTTTACAAATTATTCAAGGAATTCAAATTTGATACTCGGCCTTTAAAACATGGACAAAAATTGTGCACACATCGTCAAATTACCGTCGTGCTCCAGTACACAGTTCATTTGGGCTTTAAATCAAACAAATCATGACTACAACTGCCTAAGCAACATTTTTATGCAAATCACTCTGTACACTATTAGCTTCGGAAAAATATAACAACGGTAAATATTGACAAATAAGCAACATTTTCCCAGTATACACATATACTTTGTATTGTCGGCAACACAAAATAAAATTAAATAATTCCAAACTACTGCCCTCTCCGGTTAACATATTAAATATGTTTTTGAATGTTTGCCACAACAACATTTTGAGCCACCGATAACTACACAAATTATATTATTGCTACACGTGGTGCTTTCTACAGTTGCAGATCACTAGATTATAAAATTATCATCATATATACATTCCCTTTTTGCCTTTTGCAACTTGAAACATAATTCTGTTAACCATAGGTTATTGCTCAAAGCGGAGTACGAACAAAATCATTCCAGAACAAAATTCTGTTCACTTTAGTAAAGGCAAATAAAAGACCTCCAGAATTTTTTTCCACATTTTGCAATATTTTTTATTTGGTTCGCAGAGTTAAGACTTCAATTCAGTCATAATAACACTGTGTGTCTTCTTACGAAAACCCAATTTCAAGATATACTTTACATTTAATTTATAGAGGTGAACTTTTCAGCTTTTATTAAATTTACATGAGTTTTTTCCCGCCTCTCCTAAAATTAATGGAAGGGATATTTACTCGGGGGTGATTTTGTCCTACAACTGCTCAAGACAGTTGCCGTTGTTTATGTTTTTATTTTGGATAGTAATTAAAAATAACAGTTTTGCTTTATTCTCTCTGCCAGAATCAATCTCAAAGTTGTGACCTCAATACTTTTGTTCGCATCTTTTAACCATAGTTTCATAGTCTAAACAAGTTAACTTAAAGTACATTGATATTCTACTGCCTGCCTTGATTTGGGATGCAAGGTGACAAACAATCGGAACAGCTCGGCTTTGATAAATAAAGACAATTTCGTCGGCCTATCAAGACAAACACCGCTTGGGTTTGAGCCAAAATGTGGGTGAAAACTTTCACGTGATGGGGCCCCTTCAGGATATAACCGATCCAGATAGCTGCCTGGGTTGTATTATATTTAGGGATGTCAACGGATATCCGGATACCCGGATCGTCGGATATCCGAATCGACCTTGGTATCCGGATATTCGTTTAAAAATGAAATATTTTAAACATTTAATTAAATGTTTTGGCCATTTTAAACATTTAATTAAATGTTTTGGCCATTTTACACATTTAATTAAATGTTTTGGCCATTTTGCTAAGTTATCTTTCTGCTGTTGTGTCAGTGTGCATTCACACATATGCAGGTGTAACGGATTATCGACAGGTGGTGACAGGTGGTGACACGCAGTATTGTATATTTGGCTTCACAGTTTTAGAAATGTGCTAAAGCATGATGGTATGTATAAACACATGCTAATTAGCCGCCAACGTTTGAAGCTTCTACTGATCCATTTTGTTTAGCGAATGCTATCTTTAATTTTCTTGATGAACTTCACAGTTTTAGAAATGTGCTAAAGCTTATGTATAATTATTTGCCAATTAACAGCCATTGTTTGAAGCTATTACTTATTTATTCTTTTTGATTAAGGATTATTATCTTTAATTTTGTTAGTTCGGCTTTATTAAGAAGAGATAGAGCTACAATTATGTAGACAATTAACAGGTTTGTCGGCAAAGATCAGTTACTCATGTTTAATTAAGTCCGTTTGGATTGTATAAATGAATTGATACATGCCAGGGCTTCGGGCATAAGTCCCGGGGATGCCGGGGGAATGTAAAGTGTGCAAGATGCGGGGGGGAGCATGAGATCAAAAACTGCACTAATAGCATTAATAAATGCACAAATTGTGGTGGAAATCATACCACTAGTTTCAGAGGCTGTCCTGCTTATTTAAGAGCCTCAAAAGTGATTATGTTGATGAGGAAAGAGGGGGTGGGGTGGCAAAAAGCAAACTCAATGATACCACCCGTCGCCTCACCCTACAGACAACTGAGGGCCACGCCACCAGGCCAAGTCACTGGGGATAACCCAAGCCCACCCCAGTCCCAGGGGAGGGTGGAGGGCCCCAGGAGACCACAAAACTACCTGGTGAGGGATGAGGAGGGGAGGCTCTGGAGGCATGTGGGGAATGGAAACAGGCTCCTCTGCTCCAGGCCCCAAGTAATCCCCCCTCTGAACTCGGGGGCGGAAAAGCTTGATCGGGCGACTAAAACACCCGACAGCCAGACCGCAACCGGCGTAACCGCTCAAGTCAAACATATCATATTAGATGAGTGTGAGATAGATACTAAAATGGTGGTAGAGGACGATGTAGTCCTGCTGTCGGACGGGGATGAATCAATCTCTGTGTCATCCCTGTCGGACAGTAGCACCGACTCCGAATTCGAGACAGACTCCGACACAGGCGGAGAATGTCTGGAGGAGGAGTCTCTGCCTACCACCAGTGTCGCCTCGTCCGGCAGTGGGGAAGTGAGGAAGTTGCCTACCCCTGCTCAACTAAGCAGTGAGGGGTGTTCAACACCCACCAAACCCCCCCCAGTGGCGGAAGAGGGGACACCTGTCCCAAATGTCGTGGACAAAACCACCCAATCTTCCCCAATCGAAATTAATGTCTTTCAAGAAAACCCAGATTCTATGATTAAAGTGAATATTAATACTCGAGAATTGAAGGCATCCCTGTCTATTCAGGCCTTGGTTGAAATTATTAAAGATATAAGATCTAAAACAACAATTCGGACAGGAGCCAACTTAAACAAGTATCTAACTCAAGAAATTGTTAAGAAACTAAAAGTCCACGACATCTCACACTCCAACAAATCATCTCATGCCCCTGGGACCCCCCCAAAAACTGCACATGAACTATCCTATGATTGGTACAAAAAATTGACACCCCTGAAGAGGCCTCCCACTCCAAAAAAATGCAAGAATAGTGAGGTCCCGAGTAAACGTCGTCTGACATCGGTCCGCAGATAAGATGGACAGTAACTTAAATATAATATCATTTAATGCGGGGGGCTTTACTGCACACAAACATGCAAATCTTTTAGAGTATTTAAACACACATGACATTCATGTTATATGTATCCAGGAATCGAAACTTCAAAAAAATAGCATTAAAAAAATACCTGGATACAAGGGGATATATAAATATTACATAAATAACAATAACCAAGTGTGCGGGGGGCTGATAGTGTATGTGAAAGAATCTATCAATTATACAGAAGTTGAAGTAGAAAATATCAGGGATCAAAAAGGGGACACGAAGACTGAGCTACAAATAATCAATCTTCATTTAGAAAAATTCCCTCTTACATTGGTTAACATTTACTCCAGGGGTTGGAACCCTGAAGTAACAAATAAATTAAGCTCACTTTTGGCTCGTGAGCACAAGGACAGCATAATAACTGGTGACTTCAATGCACACCATTCAGCTTGGGGTTCGACCAGTACTGACCGTCAAGGGGAGGTTGTTTGGGATTGGATAACTGAAACTGGTAAAGTCCTACTCAATGACGGCAGTCCAACCAGGGTAGGCCAAGTATTATCTTGTTTAGATCTCACAATTGCTAGTCCAAGAATTTCGGTACTTTCGGACTGGGGAGTTATGGACGACACATGGGGTTCAGACCATTTCCCAATCATCACATCAATTCAAAATCAAGGTATCTCGGAACCTAAATCTAATTCCGAGACTAAATTCAACTACAAAAAGGCAGATTGGGAAAAATTTACAAATATGTGTGAGGGAATTAACCCAGATGAAGTATACTCGGCTGATGTAGACATGCACTGTCAGCTCTTAACTGAGAAGTTTCTGTCCATCGCGGGGGAATGTATACCGGTACATAAAGCGAGTAAATCTGGGAGGGTCCTTGTACCGTGGTGGAATGGGAATTGTCAGGATGCTGTCAAGGGGCGTAAAAAATCGTTAAACAAACTAAAACGTAATCCATGTCCTGAAAATTATGACAGGTACATGGATGCACAGAGAAGCGCAAGTAAGGTCATTTTAGATGCCAAGAGGCAAAATTGGGAGGAATTCTGCAATTCGTGCAGTCACAACACGAATGCTATAGATTTTTGGAAGAAAATCCGCAGAATTAGAGGAAATTCCTACAGCCCCATTCCGTTACTTAAAGATAATAAAACATCCGCAGTCACCCCGATGGAGAAAGCAAAAATACTTGTCTCCCATTATAAGGATGTTTCCAGTGACTCAAATATTCCTATAGAAATTCTAAATATTCAGGCCACATTTGAGTCAGTAAACAAAGAAAATTTAGAACTCCCTGGGGAAAACAACACTCCCCTCAACAAAAGCTTCTCTATTTCGGAACTTGAAGACATAATCAGGACAAGGAACAATTCAGCCACGGGGAAGGATAGGGTCTCCTATATGCTCTTCAAAAGAATGCCTAAACAAGCCCTAAACTTATGGCTCAATCTGTTTAATAGGGTGTGGATAACAGGAAACTACCCCAAAACCTGGAAGGAAGCTGTAGTTATACCTCTTTTAAAACAAAATAAACCAGAAAATGACCCAAAATCTTATAGACCAATAAGCCTAACATCCCATGCGGGGAAATTGCTCGAGGGGATGGTCAAGGCACGTTTAGAACATTTATTAGAATCCAAAAATATAATAAACCCTTTTCAATCTGGATTTAGAAAAGGACGGAGCACATTAGATCAGCTCGCAAGGCTACAACATGACATAGTCTATGCTAGGAATAGGCGAAGATATGTTGCTGCCATCTTTCTTGACCTGCAAGCCGCTTTTGACCTTACATGGCATGCAGGGGTACTCTCAAAACTTAAAGCTCATGGAATAACCGGTAACTGTTTCAGGTACCTGAGAGCATTCTTAAGTGACAGGAAAATACAGGTTAAGGTTGGGGATACACTATCTCATCATGAGACCCTAAGCAGGGGTACCCCACAGGGCTCAATACTCTCCCCACTACTGTTCTCTCTCCTCATTAATGACCTTCCTAGCAGTGTCGAGGGGTCAGGTCTGGTAGTGAGCCAATTCGCTGATGATTCCAGCGTCTGGCTAACTGGATCCTCGTTAAAACCGCTTAGAAAGAAAGCCCAGAGCGGATTGGATGCCATTTGGGAGTGGTCAAAAACATGGGGATTTAAAATATCTCAAAGTAAAACAGTAGGCATACTTTTTGGCCTTAAACCAGAGATGGATTTGGACGTTTATTTAGGCGGGGAAAAGGTAAATTTTAAAGATAAGGTGAAATTTCTGGGGATGACTCTTGACAGGAGGTTATCATTCAAGAGTCATATACAAGACATTGTAAATAGATGTCAGAGAGACTTGAACTTAATGAGAATGTTAAAAGGGACTGACTTTGGCTCAGATAAACACAGTCTCCTGTTACTCTACAAGTCTCTCATACGTCCAAAAATAGACTACGGCTGTCAAATCTACTCCATCGCAGCCAAAACAAACCTCAAAAAACTAGATTGCCTACAAAACCAAGCTCTCAGGATTGCACTAGGGGCCCTGAAATCCACACCCATTAAAATTTTAGAACAGGAAGCCGGTGTACCTCCCCTGGTTCTGCGGAGGGATGATCAGTCTGTCAGATACTGGGCCAGGGCCCGCACCAGACCGGACAACCCTGTGAACAAAATCCTCGGCACCGGGTACTATTACAAAACTCCCGGAAAGGGTACTACAAATACACCCTCTCTCCCATTTGGAGCTCATACTCAAAATTTAGTGGAGGAATGCGGTGTCGAGGATTGCGTAGTAGCAGAGTTTGGTCCTTCTAAAGTTGAACCGTGGACCCTAACAAATCCCGAGATCGACCTAGGTTTAACTAAACTGTTCAATAAAAATGACTGCCCGAATAAGATCAAAGGGCTAACACTGGAGCATTTGGACAGTAAATACAAAAATTGGGTTAAAATATACACAGATGGAAGTAAAGATCCTCAAAGTGGTAGGGTGGCCTCCGCATTCTGTATTCCATCTAGAAATATAGTGTTTTCGGAAAGAATTACGAATAAAGCTTCCATCTACACTGCGGAGATGAATGCCATCTTACAATCCTTGAGCTGGATAAAAGAACAAGATAAAACAAGATCTGTCATACTTTCGGACTCTTTAGGCTCAATAATTTCAATAGAGAATAAT
Source organism: Sinonovacula constricta (assembly GCA_007844125.1). Classification (NCBI taxonomy): domain Eukaryota; kingdom Metazoa; phylum Mollusca; class Bivalvia; order Cardiida; family Solecurtidae; genus Sinonovacula; species Sinonovacula constricta. The sequence continues at coordinate 45,165,404 of CM017555.1, forward strand.
AATAGCAGATCTAGACCTGACCTCCTCAATCAAATCAAAATACTAGTCAACCAGTGTATGGAGAAAGGTCACATGGTTACCTTAGCATGGTGTCCAGCTCATGTAGGGATCTCGGGAAATGAAAGGGCCGACGTGGCTGCAAAGGATGGACTAAATCACCAACAGGTGGATAGGCATACAGGTCTCGCACCAACTGAAATTTACTCTATCTCCAAAAAACATCTAATTAAAAAATGGGAACAGGACGTTAAAGGTATTAATGATAAAATTAATGATGGAAGACATAAAACACCATCATTAAGACGCCCATCTATTTATTCCAAAAACTTTAGGCTTGAAAGATGCATATCTAGGTTAAGAATGGGCACTACACTCTTGCCAGGCAGTACTGGCCAATACATCTTAGGTCTACCACCAACCTGTTCCTCGTGCGGGACCAGGTATGACGATAACCACCTTCTGCTACAATGCAATAATCACAGGGCGGAGAGGATGATTTTAGAACAAACTTTACTTTCAGAAAATTTGGCTTTTACCAAGGCAAACATCCTCTACCCACCAAAAAAACTTGAAACTACCATCTTCAAAGCTCTGAGCGATTTCTTACACAACAGTAAGATGTCCACAAAAATTTAAAAAACAAAACAAAGAAAAAACTGAAATCAAAACACTGAAATTAATAATAAGTCCGACCACCCAATTCATGCCTCCTCATAAAAAACAAGCAATTAAAGTGCACATTCAACTGTAAATTATAACATAGTGGTTTTAAAAAAAAACCCACTAGAACTTATATATTTGACATAAGTGATTAATATCACCAATTTATTATCAAATAGTTAAGCTGTATTAACAGATTTAATTTATTGTACTTTAACGTAAAAGGGATTGTATCACCAAACCCACCCAGAATTGAACTGGGGAACCAGTCAATTTGTAAACACAAATATTCTAACTGGCCTGACCATCCAGGGCTAAACGGCGTAATCCCTTCACGCCAAAACACAATTAAAACTGTAGGACCCCCCGAGGGATGCATATAAGTTAACTGTACTCTATTATATAAAGTTTTTATTTCTTCTTCCATTTGTATTAAAGTTGTACTCAATTGCGTAAAGCATATAACAACTTTTAGTGACCTGTCTTATCCGGATCGACTCCCGACCCTGAGGATGGGCGATGGCCCATAACCAGGGCCGGGAGGAGTCGGGAGGATCTGATATGGATTACTATCCATGCTTTATCTGAGATTAAAATTATACTATATTACACAAAGCATATAACAACTTTTAGTGACCTGTCCTATCCGGATCGACTCCCGGCCCTGTGGATGGGCGTCGGCCCATAAACAGGGCCGGGAGGAGTCGGGAGGATCTGATAAGGATTGCTATCCATGCTTTTATTCTTGCACATATAATGAAACTATACATTAGTATTTAAAGCATATAACAACTTTTAGTGACCTGTCTTATCCGGATCGACTCCCGGCCCTGCAGGTGGGCGTTGGCCCATAGGCAGGGCCGGGAGGAGTCGGGAGGATCTGATAAGGATCACTATCCATGCTTATGTCAGTTATATAAATACGAGATTTAAACATGCATCCCGAGGGGGGAAAAAACCTGCAATGAGGAGGCATGATGAGGGGGGATGGTGGGGGTCCTGTTAAAAATATACCTCTTCAGGGAACAGAGTGACAAATAAGTAAACCCCCGACGTCTACCGAGTGCCAATAATATACTAGTGGCGGCGCTGTTAAAACCGTACTATAATAATAGAATCCCTGATAAAATAACCTAAGAACCCTAACGTTCTACATACTCTTACCTTATTCTATCCTCCCAGGGCATGGGACTACCACCATGCAATTGTCAAAATAGGTTAAGGTCCCAGCCCTGTGCTTTCCTAACTATCGAGTTTACCTATTTACCATATATAAAATACCTGTTTCCACTTCTAAGGTGTACAGGGACAAGGAAAAAAAAAAAAAAAAGCTGTAAATAAAGACACAATGTCCCTGTATTAACCTGTCTTTTTCTCCCTTTTTTTTTTTTTTTTTTTTTTTTTTTTTTTTAGAATAAATATCCACCCGAATTAAATGCTCGAATCAGAACTTAGAGGCCAGCAAACCTGATGTAATAAATAAATGAACCACTTTTATATTAAATAACAACAAATTCAACGTCCTTGGTTCTACTTAGGAAATACTATGTCAATACAGACCTCACACATAACTAAGTATTTTGACACATATTATAATAACTTTAATAGAAATGAATTTGCTGGCATATATTAAGGCGCCGCCACGGGTACAATGGTATACAGGTTGGTAAAGGTGAGAATTATAATAAAACTAAATTATAAAACAAAACAAGCACAGTATGGAGCTGTTTATATGTTCGATATATAACAAACTAATAACAAATAGGGTAGACATTTCGAAAAAAATAAAATAAAAATAGTAATAATAAATAAACAAATGTTCTATCCGGAACTATAATCAGAACAATAGCATTCTATACGGATTTTACTTCAAGGTACCGAATATTTTTAATTAATAAACATACTACCTTATAGCCCGAATAGCGTGGCGAAGATCTAGGTCATAAGGCTATTGTTTGAAGTTGTGTGACCATCCAAGCAACTATGTCCACCGGCGTTTAAAACTCAACCAACCGTATAATGGCACTCGGTAGTTTAAATCCAACACATGACACTCTCGTGCGGGCCCCCCTTCCACATTTTAAGGGTCACCCGTGCAGCCAAATCACAGTTATAAATCATCGCCATCTCGTGGCATCGTACATTGATGAGCATGGCGGAATTAGAAAGGCCGGTTATAAGATAAAGCCTGCACCTGATTGGCCAAAATTAGTTCATAAATTCTTAGTATAAATATGTCATAATTCATTTTATCCCTTAGACAACATTTTAATATGAAATCAGTTTTACATAATTATATCCACTCTTAGTTATATTTTATTATTGTATCATTTTAAATTATTTTTTTTAAACAACATTTACTGCGAAGAGGCTGTACGGGTCTTCTACATATACCCTGACCAAAAGAAGGGGCCCGGGAGGGGGACGTCGGGAGGTTTGAGAGGCATCCAGTGGGGTTTATGTACCATTTAAACCATCCCTTTCACCCAGTTATATTTATCGCAGTCTGGCACCTCTATGGGACATGTATATAATGTATATAATTATTATTAGATTCATATACTTTTAATAAGGCCCTAGAAAGTTAGCCGTTTTGATAAGTCGGAATGGTTTTATTTTGCTATTTTTACAAATGTGTTTTAACATTCCCAAGCCAAATGCGATAAAAAGATAAATATGTGTATCGTTAATAAACAATGGTCTGGTAGGAAAAAAGGAAAAAAAAAAAATGTAATTTGTAACTGTGCACCCTATACATACAATAAATATTGACTTGAACATAGTTATAATTAGAATACAACAAAGCACTCATGATATCATACCTCATGCTCATCACCATCAAACAATGCATAATCAAACCTCATTTTAAAATTTAATTTGCTCGAAGCTAAGCAACATTTTTAACAACAATATCATGAATTTGTAACTCTATTTACAATTTTAAACACCACAGCTAAGAGCAACCCTCACGCCATTAGTAACCATCTGTGATATTAAAATTTTAACCAACTTGAAACTAATGCTCGCCAAATAATTCATAATTAACGGCGAGGGTAAATAAGTCCAAATAAGTAAGTAAGTAAATGAATTGATAAATTTATTATATTTTCATTCGATCACCGTGATCTTGACTTATTCACATCCACTTCCTAAACAAATCATAAGTTATGCCTTCCAATCTTCAGTCCGATGTTTGGCGACATTTTGTGAGGTCCGTAGACAAATCCAAAGCAAAATGTAATTACTGCAGCGTAGAGCTAACGTATGGCGGCGGCACATCCAACCTCCGCAACCACTTGAAGAATAAGCACCCGTCTATGGTGGCGTCGGCGACTCCCGATACGAAGAAACAAGTGTGTATGACTGACTTCGTAAGCCCTCAAATACGAAAGCTGTCCACAAATGATGCTGAGCGCATTACCAACGCCATCACTCAGATGATTGTCAAAGATTATGTACCTCTTAGTATTGTCGAAGGAGAAGGCTTCCGGGAACTCATGTCCATTGTCGCCCCAAGTTATACTGTCCCTTGTAGGAACACTATTCGGTCCAGAGTTCAACAACGATACGCTAATGAGAAGACAGCTCTGACGTCCATTCTTGAGGCAGTGCCGTCCGTTGCTATCACCACCGACACGTGGACATCGAACTCAACAGAAAGCTACATCACTGTCACAGAACACCACATCGATGATAACTGGGAGATGAAGACCAACGTTCTAGGATGCCCTGGAGAGTCGCCTAGACGACGTGCCCCTCAAGGTGTCTGCCAGAGAGCCAAGTCAGCCAGCTCCAAAACGGCGAAAACTTAGCTTTACTACCTACACAACTCCAGCCTCCAATGCAAGTGATGAGATGAAGTCTTATCTAGTGGAGAAGATGGACAGCGACGCAAACCCGCTCCAGTGGTGGAAAGAAAACGAGTCAAAGTTTCCGAAGATTGCATACGTCGCTAGGCAAGTTCTTGCTGTTCCGGCCTTCAGAAAGGATCTTTTCCACCGCAGGCCTCCTGATAAATAAACTCCGTAACAGGCTTCGAGCGAGCTGGTCGATGGGATATAAATCTTCCTCAACAAGAATCGTGCCACGCTTCCAGAGGAAGACTGAACAACTGCAAGTTGATGTGACGCGTGTACGCATGTTTTCTTTGATCAGATATATGTTTGATGTATTCATTTTATTGTGAATTAAAATTACTAAACGTGTTTTATTGTTCGTATTTCATTAATTATTAAAATGATGAATAGCCTATGCCTATGGAAATTTTGATTTAAGTATTTCCATTAAAATGAAGATTTAAGTATGTCAATGGAAACGTTAGTAACCCCCCACACATCCGACTGCAACATCAGAATTAACTAATATTTATATCCGGATATCCGTTCGGATCGTTCGATGGATATCCGGATACCAAATATAGTATCCTAATTATATATATATATCCCTAATTATATTATATCCATAAATGCTTTGCTCGAAAAAAGGGCATCATGTTAACCAAGGGTTGTCTATTACAACCAGTTAAAAACAGGATAAGCCTCACTCATTTGCCTGTGTACATGACAGCCATGTTTAATTGTATTCATACATTTATATCACTGTTAACGGCTTTAAAAATAACTTTAAAAAGCAGTACTATAAATCCTGTTTGCATTAACGCATATCCTCATCGTGCACTGGTGGAAAATCGAAGTAAATTTAAAATAGTCTAATTATTTCTATCAGATGAGATTAAGCTATCGCACGTAACTTGTCTGTCTGAAGACTTCTAATGTAAAGCGGTACAAACATACAAATGTCAATGTTTCTACAAGTGACGCATGCTTTCGTTTCATAAATTTTTGACAGAGTGCATCCGTATATAGTATTTATAGTATTAGTAAAACGCCTATAGGTTTTTGGTATTAAATAGGTCTAAATGCGTTCTAGGTCTAAATGCGTCCTGCTTATGTCAATCTCAAACAGGAACTTTTGTCTCCAAAAACGGCTCACAAGTTATTTATCTAGTTTAGATGCTTTAAGTGAATACTTACGTTATTCACGAGACTATTTAAAAAGGAAAGGCCAAACAGATGTCCTAGGGTAAAATCTCTTTATATAATCCAACATTTATGAAACATTCCGCATAACTACAAGTTGGTCAAGTTGTTTGTTACACGCGGTCGTCATGCTCAATGTATATATCGATTTACTGACATGGGCACATAGTAGACATAATAAACTTTATGCCACCTCCTAGTAACACTTGAAAGCATGTGTAGCATACAGAAATATAAATTTAAAACTAATGTTTTAACATCTATTGCAGTACAATTCCCTTCGCGGTACGACTAGTTCAACAAAGGCCGTGCGTGTTCTGTTTTGTTCAATCGCAAGCCTTATGTTGCCGTACAAACATCAAAAGATTTGGGCATGTTGATCTCTATCCAGGGTGTTTAAGCAAGAACAGGTGTGCAAGTTGCCAAGGTAACGTTAAAACGTTTTGGCATTTTTGCAAGGACTTAAGCTTTTTACACATAAAGCTCTGATATGAATTACACAAACACCTCGAACATTTCTATAAAATATTTTATTACGGAAAGTGACCATGTAATCATTCAGTAGCATCCATGTATATACTTAACAAAACACATAGAACAGTATTGCAGAATTAAACAATTGCAACGTTAACACCCTTTGAGTCAATTTAAATATATAACTAGGATTGTTTTACACATTTTATCAACATTTACAATGAAATGTAGTTGTTACTGGATCTTTTTAATACACAGTGCCAGGTTGTAATTAAAAGCTCCAACATAAAAGTAATACATTTCTAAATGTATGTTTTTTGAAGCAGCAAAGATTTGTCTTAAGTTCTTCTATGTCTTTAAAGCTATTACTGTCTTGCACATAGATATCAGACTTAAAGTTCTAATTTTCCCTTATGTAAAGTACGGTCTTACTTCATCATGGCATATCCAAAAGTTTGTAGACAAATGCTATAATTTTATATTTCTTATCAAAACAGCTTGACATGTTGACTTATTGTAGGGAAAAGACCCCCACATTTTAAACAAGATGTTATAAATAATTGGATTGTGAAATAAATATTATATGATTAGCAGTGACTAGACACCCGTAGTGACGTTACTGGCGACGTTTCTGGCGCAGGTCATCAATATCATTTGCACTTGTATATATATCCGAAGTATTACACTGTAGCTAATGAAACCATTCTTTTATCATGATTCCTTTGTCAATCACTCATACTAGTTGCATTGACATAATGGTACCTACAGACTCTGAAACAAATGGTATCGATCATGATCAGATAGCACCTAGCAGAGAGCAGTCCAATTTGAATCCAACTATGTGCATAAGCCTATACAGATCTGCTTAGCGGGCTGGGGGATAAAAGTTTGGCAATTCAAATCAGGTAATAACTAATAATAACAATCATAAACAAAAATCAGAAAAATCATTAATAATAATAATAATAATAATAATAATAATAATAATAATAATAATAATAATAATAAAATCAGAAAATCATTAATAATAATAATAATAATAAACAAATATCAGAAAATCATTAATAATAATAATAATAATAATAATAATAAAAATAAAACAAAAATCAGAAAATAATTAATAATAATAATCAGAAACAAAATTCAGTATCAAAAAATGAGGTAAGAATTAAGATTTTGTAAAAAATACAAATATGAAACAATTTATAATTAATCACACTTCATTAAAGGAAAGAATTGGCATGATCTGAGTAATGGTCACCATCGTAAATCCAGTCGCACATTTCAATTAAACAATAATGAAAAACATTTTAATTAAACAAAAATGAAGAGAAATTTCATCTTAAAAATATTAAGTAATACCTAACTTTCTTATACCATATTTAAACTTACCATAATTTATAACGTTCGAGGGCAAGCCTTCACATTCTTAATGAACCCTTTTTACTACACTAAATTTTTTTTAGAGAATTTGAAAATTGGAATTTGTCATTTTATAAAACAATGTAATTTTATGGTAACATTTCATAATGTTTGCTTGGTGCAAATATTCCAGAAACATTTATTCTAAACATTTGCAAAATTAGAAAAATAAATATAAATCTATACTATGCCACCCAGCTGAGAGTGTCCAAAATGACTTTTAATTTTGGGCTTTGTTAACAGATCATGCTCATCTTGAAAGGCATCAAAATGTCATATTCTTTGAACCGTGTCTTGTAGAACACATGAAATCATCTGCTTAATGACCATCTCTATCTAATTTATTTATCCTATTATATTAATGATAAAAAAATACCCGCAAGCCTCAATCTTAACATTGTTAAATATATTGATAAAAATATGTAAAATACTAAATCAACATTCTTGATCGTAACCGTGTGTAATGTTATTGATATTGATTTTCTATATAATCCATCCACATTTGGGTGCATAGTATGTGTGCATGCCAGATAGCATTATATATGAGGTTTGTCTGCATGTACAAGAATGTGAGACAGTTTGTTTATTTTGCTAGGTTTATTTCCTAGCTATTTTTTTTTGTAATCTTTCCCACCATAACTATATGCTTGGTTGAATATTTGTTTAGTAAACTGACAATTCACTGTATGTATACGTCAGAAATAAAGCATCTGTTCTGTTCTGAAATTCTTAGCTGAGATCAGTTGATGACTACACACTAAATTCTCTTCAACCTTTAATATCATAAAATGCCCCTACTGAAAATATTGCTAACTTATATATTGCTTACACCTACTCATGCAGCCAGATTTATTGCTAGAAACTTAACAGGTAATTATCCTGATCTGACTGCTCTCATTTAGAGTTGGTTCATCTCAATCTACAATCCTTGCCTTGTGTTGCTCTTTTCATACTTAAAAAATTATGACATTTTAACAAACACACACACACAACTGTAAGCATACTACACGGAACACACAAGAAGCTAGAGGTACAATTAGTCATCAGTCCTCTGGACAGTTGACTCTCTGGTCTGGAGTTGATCTCTTGTACCACTCCACCCAAGACCCATCATAAACTGCAACATCTTCCTTTCCACATAGGTATGCTGCCAGGACTATATTACAGGCCGTCACACCTAGAAAATTGAAACCATATACATTAGGTCTCAAAGAGGGAATAGGCAATTTAATGGATGGGTGTTTTAATTTTCTGGGGGAGGGGGGACAACTTGGGGGATATTTAAAAAAAGATTGACTGGAGTTATGATTCTTGTGTACTTCTCTTCTTAACCTTATACAGTATCCCGGGTTCCAAGTTTATTTAAAAAATAAAATCCCTGCAATTGTGTCAAGGTAATGATTGTGCAAAGTTATTGTTTAATCAACTAAGGTGGATAATGGACTTATTAGATAAACCACCAGCATTAACGTTCATAACATTCCCTTTGTGTCTGCCATGCCATGCAGGCAACACAAAATCGGAATATGTATGTCATAGTTTCTCCTTTTGATAAATATATTTCTAAGACATATTTAGGTTAAGAATGTTGACCTCCAGCAGCAAAATATTTGTGAAGAACCAGGGTTTGAGAAATACAACTGGTAAACTGAAAGGCCAGAATGTTTATACTCTGGCAAGAGTCTGTACTTTACTTGGAAGAAGACATGAAAGGTAATGCCAAACGGGGAATAAACCTCACATTGAAAGGGGCAACAAGACAACCCTTCAATTGCTGCAACACCATTTACTCCCATTAATATAAAACACCCAACCCTAATGGTGTTTCCAGCAATTAAAGGCTTAACAACTGTCTGTCTTGTCCAAAAGTGTCATTTCTATCATAACAGTCTACAGATCAAATATGTTTAATGATATATCAGTACTTGTACTAACCAGACCCACAGGAGGCTGTGATAGGTTTGTTAAGATCTATATTTTTGGCTGCAAACAGTTTCTTTAGTTCATCTGGATGTTTAATGGAACCATTTGAAATCTCCTCTCCCCCATAATTTACTGGTCCTTGGATATCCATGAAAGGAAAACTCACTGCACCGGGAATATGGCCTGGTTTAGTGTCTGAAAAAAAAAAGAAGTTTTGTTTTGATATAAACATTGTACTGACAAAATAATGGTCATTATTGCTCAGGAATTATTTCTGGAGAACGAAACAGATGGAATATCAATACCAGCTGTAGTATCAATAATATTTAGACATCAGTGTCTTAAAAAATGTCTGGAAAACTGACAAAGCTATTCTGTGTTAAGTCCAAATTACAGTTGATAAATGGATCCATAAAGAAAAGATATGTGATTAGTAATGGATACTTGAAAGTTTCATGTAGATCACTTGATAGCAAGAGCAGTAGTCATGTAATCAATGAGTCTAGGGTTCAAGTCCTCTACCAGCTGATTTCTCCCCTCAAGAAAAATTCTTTTGCAGCATACCTTCTCTCGGTTCTGGCTCTGTTCCCATAAATCTTCCATTTGGTCGTGCATCAACCAGCTGAACCAACTTCCCATCTTTTATGTTTTCAAGTACATCTTCCATGGATTTCACAAGGTTTGAGTTGTAGGTAGCCTTAAATGACTTTGCTGGCACCGTCTCAACACCTGTGGCGATATCTGTGCTGATATCTTTCCAGGCATTTAATCCCCCATCTAACACTGATACTGCATGGTGACCAAATACTCGAAAGGTCCACCATACCCTAGGTGCAGAAAAGACTGAAAACTTTGGATGGTCGTTATAGACAACAACATGGGTATTGTTGTCAATACCCATGTTTCCAACATAGTTCTCAAACTGTTCTGCGGATGGCAACATGTGTTCATATGGTGACTTAGTCATACATTCATCAATGTCAAAGAAGACAGCGCCTGGCAAGTGACCCTTTTTATAGTTGTCAAATCCTTTGATGCCAAAACTAGGCAAAAACCAGGTGGCATCCACAACACGAAGATGGGATGGAAACTTTGCTAAACATTCCTTCAGCTGCTTGGCTGATATAAGAGCTCCCAACTTCAACATGACAATCCGTGATAATGTTTACAGACGATGTTTTTATTTACTGACTCTTCTATTTTGACTTTTGTTGTATCCATTAAAGTTCATAACGCTTACGCCATTAAAAATATCTAAAGAATGCTGAAAATATCCATATTATAACACATTTCATTCTTTTAAATGAAAGAGATGTATAATTATATATCTTTTATGTTGATTTTGTACAGACATAAATAGTAATATAAGAATTTATAGCATTTGTTTCGTTATTGCTATAAGCGGCGGTTGAACAAAAATGTCCGACAAAGAAGACGATGATAAGTCCAAACATGACAGCAACAAATCTCCTTTCTCTCTAAGAAGAGCAAAGAAATTATTGGTGCTTTCTGAGTACTTATCAAAGCAAGAGTCAAGAAATACTTCGATAAAGGTGCGACATTAGTCCCATTACTATAAAGCAATGTGCAAACTTCACGCTCAATTTGCTTCAGCACAACACTTAACAGATCCAAAACAAACAAACCTCGGAACCACACACTTGTGTCAAACTAAAAACTGTTTAATTTCCATGTCATTTAAGCTTTTTTCAATGATTCATTTTAATAAATTGAATAAGATCAAGAGATGAAGTTGAATAATACATTTACATTGTGCATGCTATTTTGTGACTTTGTGCATGAGATGTTGCATAGCTGCTTTGATATTACACAGTTGGTAACAGGACGACTCACCGCCCTTACCAACTCACCGCCATTCAAGGTTGGTCGACTCACCGCCGATTTTAAAAAACCGCTGGTCGACTCATCGCCTGTATACTTTTATTGTGATGAATTGATAGTTTTGAACTATCTGTAGATTTTATCATTATTTTTTTTCCGATTTAAAAATTATAACTCATGTATCATGGGACGGTACAAGTGGTAGCTAATACGTAGCACTTATTGGATGGGTCTAAAACGCTTACGCGCTACACAGACAATATGAAAACCGTAATAAAACGCTGACAATAAAGAACATATAGGGAAAACGCTGACGCGGGTCTATGATCGATAGGTGTGATAGTTTTGAACTGTTTGTAGATTTTCATTTTTTTATTTTTTTTTTTCAGATTTAAAAATCATAACTCATGTATAAAATACATGGACTTACTAGGGTTCAGGATAATTATTGCCGGATAGCTAGTAAATTGTGTGCCTGCCTTTAGCAATAAGAAACACGATTTAAACTGTCTGTAGATTTTATCATTTAGTTTTTTTTTCTTTTCAGATTTAAAACTCAAGGTGGAAAAATACTGCATCTAGTTGAGCTGCAATCAAATTCATGAAGCAACAATAATTAATAAATTTATTTTTTTTTTTGTATTCTTGCAAATTAATTTAAGTCCTCAAGAGTTTATACGTATACATTTGTTGAAATACAGTATAACAAAAAATATTTAGCATGTATATCACAGAATTATAAACGATAAAATGCAGAGTCTTTGTTTGTTAGTCTTTGTTTTATTTTCTGTCCTATTCCTCAACCACGGGATCATTCAGCTTCGCGCATTTCCTTAACAGCTGAGCACCAGACAAACGGCCAGTATTCAGGTCCTCCCATGCTGTAATAATTTCATGCTGTCTCTGGCGATGTTTGCTTCGTTGATACCTAAGGACAGCACCTCCACTCAAAAACCTAATCTGCATGGGGATAGCATTGGCTTCATCATGCAGCAAAGAGATCAGCTGGTAGATATTCAGGTTGGCCTTCCCTGTCTGGTTGAGTCGGGTGTGCCACCCTTCCACATCATTGTTGGTGCGCACGGGTCTCATGAAGACACTCCAAGACTCTACCGGGAAGACTGCGTTGTCCATCCACTGACGTTCAATGTAGTCCACCAACTCGCGGATCTTCCCCTCTGCAGGGCACAGCTGAACTAAGTCCTCAAACTGGGCTCTGATATGGGCAGCAGGCAGATAGGCTAGCGCCATGAGAGTCTTGCAGAACTTGTACGTTGTTTCTTTCTTGTAGAAAGCGTTCTGGAGCCCAACTTCTTGTAGCTTCCTCCAAACAGCCTGGGTAAAATGAAAATTGCAGCCCTTCATCGTAACTTCTGGGAGGGTTCGTTTAACCGCTTGCCAAATAGCTGCCTCGAAGTCAGTGGTGATTGACTTGACCTTTGGGGGAGCGGGCAGCACCTCTAGAAGCACCTTCAAAACAGCTTCATAATCTCGTCGTGATTTCCCCGACATCACCACAAATGCTAGAGGGACTTGCTTCAGTTGGTCCTCAACCTTGATGAATGCGTGGAAACTATACAGCTGCTTGAACGGTTCTCGCACTAGTTTGAACGTTCCGTCCACAAACCACTGTTTCGCACTGGTGAGTAAAGCCAATTGCTTCTCCGTTGCCAGTAGGAGATGGCGACGAAACCTTTCTCCGCATCCAACCTCAATGTCCGCTCTCAGAAAATCGTCCGGGATAGCCTCCATATTCACTTCAAAATCTAAGCTGGTTGGATGATGTGGGCGAGTCTTCTGTCTCTGTCGGTTGGCTGCTCTTACCAACGCGGCCGGCTGAGAAAGTGCACATGGTTCTTGTGGGTCCACATATTGTCGAACAGCTGCCTCCACCAACTTCCGTGCTGCTGCAAAAGGTTGTTTTAGACTTTCTGTCCTGATCTCCGCTCTGACTTTAGCAGCTGTTAAAGCTCCAACACTGGGTGGATGACAGTGTGGATGAACTCCTCGAGTGAATGTTCCATTCTCTTCTTTAACACGAGCTTTGCACGTAGTTGTCTTGTTGTGAACGACGCAAACCCAATCAACAGTAGATTGTCGGCGCTTCGAGACAATGAAGCTGTAGCCCAAGGAATTCACGAGATGAGTCGCCCCACGTTGAGTCGCATTCGGTACTTTCGTCCAAGTAAGTGTTTCGGTTCTGTCAACATCATCACATTCTTCTGAAGGGGCTGATTGGTCAATGGTCGACTCCTCATAAACGCTTGGGATTTCGTAGGAGATGTCCCGCTCAATGAGACAGGATACATTTGGAATGGAGCAATTCTCAATCGATGGACTGGCAGGCATATACGAGAGGATTGGTTCAATCTCTGCTGCAAAATCAACATCAGCTCTGGGAATATCACAATTCTCTGACAATCTTGTGGAGTTAGCGTTGGGTAGGCCAGGCATTTCAATAGCGGAGAGTCTAGGTCGCTTAGGATGAGGCTCTTCCTCAGGTGGTGTACAGGGAGGGCAGCGCCAGTTGAACTCCTCAGGCAAGGATCTGTACTGTGCCAATGTTATCCCATTTTGGCAGGTCAGATGACACCACAAGTCACACTGGTCACATATTATGGCCAAGTGACTGGTTGTAACTCGCATGTCACAAACTGAGCAAGGAGTGAAGCGAGGCATGTTGCATGTATTGTGTAAGATAAGCAAATGATACAAGGTCAAATTTTCCAGCCATTTTATGCTACCCAGTTAACCCAATTAACAATAGCAGCGTCCCAGCTCAATATAAAAACAATCATCACGTTAGTATTTAATTAGTCTTGATTAGCATTGATGTACTTTCACAGGGCGGTAGTTGCTTTGATCCGATTGTAATCAACTTTTCATGAACTAATTATATTTATAACAATGAAAACAATACAATCGCTTACATATAATTATCAAAAGGTTAGTATCATCATGTTAGTATTTAATTAGTCTTGGTGTATTTTCACAGGGCGGTAGTTGCTTTGATCTGATTGTAATCAACTTTTAATGAACTAATTATATTGGTAACAATTCGCATGTATAATAGAAGCATAGTTAAATCTTGAACCTGTCGGCAATTATCACCTGTCAAGCTGTGAATGGATTACCAAGGGCGATAGGCTTCCCTAATAGGTTGGTTTGACGTTGTTAATTTGATACACTGTTTGTGATTTGTTTGACACGCAGGTAAAGTGTGCAAAGGTCCAATTAAAGGTATTCAACATTGTTTCATGACTATATTTCGATTTAAGTATTGGAAAAGGGATAAGATCAGATAAGATAAGAAAGCTTTATTTTCATATCAGTAGTGGTTTCTATCGACGTACCTTTATTCAGATTCAGATGCATACATATGACTTGACAATGCGACATAAGATAATACATATGGATGAAAACACAAAAACATGCGTTTACATTTAAGCATATAAAAAGCAGTGGCAAAATATTACAGACATTAAAAGTGTTTATGAATAAAATGAGGCCGTTTTGACATGAGGCCGTTTTAACCAGCACCCGTTGGCGGTGAGTTAAAAAAATAGGCGATGAGTCGACCAACCTTGATTGGCGGTGAGTTGGTAAGGGCGGTGAGTCGTCTAGTAATCACACAGTTCAAGCTTTTCGTTTGAAATGAAATACCAGATCTATTTTTTAATGCAACTGATTATGCTGTATTGAAACAACAAGTTTTACTCAATACAAAATTTTCTACTTACAGCCGAATTTGAATTGAACTGGTTAA
This sequence comes from Sinonovacula constricta, assembly GCA_007844125.1. Taxonomy (NCBI): domain Eukaryota; kingdom Metazoa; phylum Mollusca; class Bivalvia; order Cardiida; family Solecurtidae; genus Sinonovacula; species Sinonovacula constricta. The sequence goes on from CM017555.1 coordinate 45,180,530, forward strand.
TATTGAAAACCAAGGGAACGTATAAATTTCACAAGTTAATTTAGTTCCCCTTTACCTTCAAATGCCCCATTCAGGTAATTAGACATATACACAATATTAATCTAAGGCACACAGCCTCAAAACATTGTGTATATATATATAAAATCCAGTATACATGCTAAAAGCCCATTCTTGCTGGCAATTTACAGCTGTTATGTTAGGGTTACAGTCAATCCGGCCACAAACAAATCTGGCCACAAGTCAATCCAGCCACAAAAAAAGTAAATCTGGCCACAATGCCCTGGGAAATCGGTCAAACTGGCCATATATTCTTATAAACTAACTTAGCATGTTTTTGTTAACACTAGCATAATTATTTTGTGACGCTTTTATTAGTTATACTTTACAGACAATCGCTATGTGTAAACTTTGAACGTTCCGTCGATATACCATCTACGAGCCTGTCCGAGTTTCTCCAGTTTCACGTTAGTGGCGAACACCAAATGTCACTTCTCGCCCACTTCTACCTCTGTCCTGTAAAAACCTTCTGGCACTGAGCGTTCGTCAAGCTGCAATAAAGATGAACATCCTGCAGCAAATGGAATTAAAACAACAATTACAATTTAACATAATTGTGTGTGTAAATGTTTGAGCTTCACCTTGTTTATAAGTCTACCTTTATAATCCAATTTAAACAAGACATCTTTACACTCACCACAAATGTCATATCTTTGGGTTCCTTTGGCTGCTGGTCCTGTCTGAAACGGTTCACAACACGTGCCATGTAGTCTTTACAGAAAACAGGCACTTCCTGAACAGCCGTTGCCGACTCCTTGATCAGGACTGTTGCTGGTCGGCGGTGGTCATTCGCTGCTAACTATTTAGCCTGAAACGAAGCATGTGATACTCATAGTTTAAATAAAAGGGCAGAAGTCTAGTTACGTGTTACCATTTTTCATCCATTAATACCATTTTTAATACAAACTGCTAAACTTTTAAATTCATCGTTCTTTGTACTATTGTTTGGTTAAACAAACTGCTACATCTTCATCTGATTAACACATTAGCAATTTTAATTACTGATGCAAGTTTGGCAATTACGAAGAATAAGTTGGCAGTGGTTTGATTAGGGACGTAAAAACCATAATGAATGCACCAAACCACATCATAGAAACATGCTAGTAATTATGTAATTATGCGTGTGCAATCATAGATATCTTTATAGGTCATGTCAAACTTAAAACACAAAAAAAGCCAACAGTTTACAATGGATATGATATAAAAACATTACAAAAACAATATTCAATCTTTTTATTATGATACAATTAGTTATTTATTAGACAAACAAAAACAGCATAAAATACAACATGAAATTAAAATGACGTTATACAAATATATATACTTATTAACATATTTAATGATGATTAAAATATACGAAAAGAATTAAATAAAAACAAAATCAAAGCATAAATATTTGTTCAGTATAAGGATATATATAAAAATGTGGCCCCTTTGACCACTTTCCAAGGGCAGTGACTAATTTTGTGGCTGGATTGACTTATTTTGTGGCCAGATTGACTTGCGGCCGGATTTGTTTGTGGCCTGATTGACTTGCACCCGTCATGTTACTCTAGTAATAGACAAAATAAAACCCTGAGTAAATTTATAACAACGGTATTAAAGTACAGGAACTTAACCCTTCTTTTTCAAGCAATTGACATATAATTTGAAACATGATGTTGCTGAAACCATAGTGATTAAACTTGTTAGTAATATATAATAGTTAACATGCTATTAATTATTTTAGGTTTCCCGCATATTGAAGAAAGCAGAGCATGAAAGATCAGAGGAAGAAAAGAAGATTCTGCAGGAAAATCAAGATATAGCTAAAAGAATACACAAAAATAAAGAAAAGCGCCAGTTATCTGAGCAGCGAGTTCAAGAGGTATGATTTAGATAACTTGTAATTGTTGGACTTTATATAAAATAACATTCTGTTTAATTTAAGACTCTTTAGGTGAAAAAACAACAACATAAACATACATAAGAATGTATTTTTCTAACTTTTATCTGATTTGCTTAATAAATGTTGACAAGCCAAATATAAATTTTGCTATTTTTTTTATCTTTTAAGAGAAATATTAAATTGCAGTCATATGTTAAGTGAAGTTAACATGAAAACTTTGAAAACTTAGATAGTTGGACACTATTAAGCAGTATTGTTGACATGGTTGTGAACAGATTGAGGATACTGAGGATGACCTGCAGAAGAAGTGTGAGGATTTGGCAAAAGCTATTCAGAAGTCAAGACGAACTGTAGTCTACACTGGAGCTGGCATTAGCACGGTAAAAAGATTTAGTATTCTCACACAAGTCACATTTGTTAGTTAAAATATAACTTGATTTCTTAAAATTGCTTATTTTTTTTTTTTTTCTATTTTTCAATATTTCTTCTTAAAGCATGCCTAAGGGTTTGAATTTCTCAAATTAAGTCAATTATTGGTGCTGCAGAATTTTTTTTTTTCAAGTAACTGGATTGTATTAAATGATTGAAATCAATTGAAGCATAATGGCAGCATTATAAACTAGTTGTTTTAATTACATATCAGTATCATTTCCTTGTGTTTTCATCAATTCATTTACATTTGAATAAAGAGTATTTGAAACACTTTGACAACTAGGTGGCTACATATGTTTCAGCTCTTAAACTACCATACCAAAAATAGTTGAAATAAAATGAAAATGCCAAAACATCTCTACATTGATACTGTAAGGCATACTTTATTAAACTATATGATCCTGGGCCGCGACATACCAAAGTCATTAAAAATGTTGGTGGTATAGCTCCCTTGCTTACGCTGAAGCAAATATAAGGGTAGTTCTACAACTGGTTAGCTCTGTGTCATGATAATTTGACTGGGTATGGTACATACCAAGTGTTCACGGCATGCTTTACACAGTGAAGGCAGCACTATATTTGCTCCAAAGTGGACACTGTCTCCTGATTACTGAAATACTGCTGGTGGGATGATAAACACAAACTATATGATATCACTGGTTTTATTTTAGTTTACAAATTGTGCTAAAAACAACTGTTTTTACGTGAAAACGTATTGTTTCTCATTGTTTCCTATCTAGGCTGCCTCTATACCAGATTACAGAGGACCTCAGGGTGTTTGGACACTTCTACAGAAAGGGGAACAACTTAAGTAAGTTACTAAGCTAAGGGCATATTTTTAATAGCTTTTTGCCCTGGCCAATTCATTGTGATTTATTGATTAAAAAGAATCTGCTATTTAGGTAAGATATGTTTTAGAGAGTAGAGACCTACCAACAACTAGTGCAGATGTTGATGGAACAGTCCAAAGCTGTAAGGAAATAAGGTGTTCTTAATAAAAGTTTTAAGGTCCCCACAACAAGGTTTGGTAGGGGGTATTCTGGAATCAGGTTGTTCATCCATCTTCCCTTTCTTTTGTCCATATGTTTGTCTTTTCTGTCTGTCTGTTCTTCAGTGGACCTTTTCTGTCTGTCTGTTCCTCGGTGGATTTTATTTTGTCTGGTCTTCTTCTCCTGAAGTTTTGTGTCATTTTGATAAAACTTCTCTATTATTTTTGAGTACCATTGAATCCTTTGCACCCGCTTTTTTGTTACATTTAGCTAAAAATTGCAAGAGTTATTGCCTATTTAACTAATATTTTAGATTCAATATACAAGAGAGATTTATGAATAGGTGTCCGGTGTGGGGTTTTGTTAAGCCTTTAGATTGTAGTTCTAGTTTCATTTGGCTGGCCATAGGCTCCCCTTTTTAAGGTTTAAAAAGTTTAGCCTCATACAGAATATTGAAAACAGCACACAGCTCAATGTAAGCAAAAATCCACAAAATGTTAAATGATTCAGTTTCTTTTTTTTTTATTAAAACCAAATACCAAGACCTTAAAAATTGATCTTTCATTAAACAAACCTGTACCCTAATTTATTTATTAGTCTATTGTGCTCAATTTGGTAAAAAAGAATGAAATTATCACATATGAGTTGATTGAAATAATGTTTTATTGCTCCCACATAACAATACAAATTTATCATTTCAGACCCCAGGACCTGAGTGATGCAGAACCCACACTTACCCATATGTGTATTACAAAACTTCACAAAGAAGGGCATGTATGTACACACATTTTATCATCATTAGTAATAAAAATATTTAGATGTGTGTATATAGATAAATTAGATTAAATTTTACAAATCATTCTTTATTTTATGGTTGAATTCACATAATTTTCCCACATAAGTGACTTTTAGATTCACAACATATAGTCAATAATAAGGCTTAACTGTTCATTTTATGTTTGGCCAAACATTAGTACAGCTTAAGCGAGCGTCGGCTCCAGGTACGGGAGGCCCCGGGTTCGATTCCGGGCCACGACATACCAAAGTCGTTAAAAATGGTAGTGGTATAGCTCCCTTGCTAACGCTTAAGCAAATATAAGGGTAGTTCCACGACTGGTTGGCCCGGTGTCAGGATAATGTGACTGGGTGTGGTATTATGCCAGGTGTTCACGGCATGCTATACACAGTAAAGGCAGCAGTATATCTGGTTCAAGTGGACACCGTCTCCAGAAAACTGAAATACTCTTGGAGGGACGATAAACCCAATAAACAAACAAACAAACAAACAGCTTAAGCAGCAAGCTAAAATCAAGGTATTATTAGCATTTACTGGATTATAACAAATACCATTGCTTAAACTACTTAAGCAGTGCTGACAAAAACATCAAGAACTAATACTTGTAAAATAGCACAAATTGTTGATCATTGTAACTAGTTTTTTTTTTTTCAATAGTGAACTAATACAATTTTCATTTACCTTATATTATAATAAAACTATGTTTACTTATATTTGTTTTATAGTTATTTTTTTCATTTGTTTAAAATAAGTGTAATTTTATTGCTGTTTTAGATAGAATAGTTTTGTCTCTGATTTTTCAGCTAGGTTAGTCTACCATTGACCTTACGGAATTCAGTTTTTGAAGTTTAACTCTGCCATTATTGAACATAGTTTTGGGGACAAAAAGAGGGGAAAAATCAATTTCCCATTTATTGAGAGCACCTGCCCCCCCCCCCCCCCCCCCACTTTAGCTATCACACACTTTAGCTATCTGACTCTCAAGGCCAAATAAGCACTTTGAAATCACCTCACACATGTTGCCTGCTCTGAGTGCACTTTATAACAAAAATAGTTACTAAGTCACATTGTTTATCTCACTATAGCTATCAGACTGATACATGCTGACTTGTTAAAGTTCCGAAGCTGTGTAATAAGAAACAACTGCCTTTACCTCACTATTTAATGGAGCTCCAGTGATTTTCTAGAATATGACATCTCTGTATGTGTTTCAGGTCAGTCATGTAGTTTCCCAGAACTGTGATGGACTTCACATCCGAAGTGGGCTGCCAAGACGTAGCCTGTCCGAGGTGCATGGGAACATGTACATTGAGGTAGAACCGTTTTAGTTCTAGAAAAAAATTTACAATTTTAAGCAACAGATAGTATTTAAGTTAAATATTTTTAAGCTGTTACTTTCATCAGAAAAAAACAACAGCAACAACCTTTTTATGTTTTTGTATTGGGTTTTTACATTATTAATATCAGTACTCAAGATGTTTTAGCTAAGCCTTCATTTTTATGTTGTTTACAAGTCATTCCTTAGTTCAGAACTTTGCATTTTTAACTTAGCAAAGATAATTTATTTCTTAAGGAAATTTAAAAATATGAACAGATGTGAAAGACCATACAAAATATCAGAGATTGAATTAATGAAATAATAAATTGGAAGTCAATTAAAATCTCTTTAATGCTGTTAATTATTAGAGCATTATCTCTAGTCTTCTGTGCTGGTGTTTGGTCTTCAGTCTCTTTGCTGATCATATTTGCTGATTGTATTCTCTGGTATTTCTTGTTTCAGTTATGTTATAACTGCAAGCCCCACAGGGAGTTCATCCGGTTGTTTGACGTGACTGAAAACACTGGGGTGCGACGGCATGATACGGGCAGAAAGTGCTATCGTTGTGGGAGCAACTTGAGAGATACTATAGTTCACTTTGGAGAGAAAGGTGGTATGAAGTCACCCTACAGATGGAAGGAGGCTGTACGGGCAGCTAACAAATCAGATCTTATTCTATGTCTTGGCTCCAGCCTCAAGGTAATTATGTGAATCCAGTGCATGAAATGTAATTAGAACTCTGAGGGGATGGGTTATAAGTTGACAACTTCTCACTCCTTGGCTGCAGGAGCTCTTACATATCTAACACCATACCTTGAGGTACCTTCCATTTATATTTAGCTCAAGCCTTAATATCCACAGACTGGAATGGTTAAGACATTATGTCTCAGGAAGAGTAACATTATTGGTACAAAACAGTTCAAAAGAAGTGTATGGCACAGAAGACTGGCCAAAACAATAGCCATTGACCCCTTATTTGGGACCAACTGTAATCCAAATGAACTGAAAAGCATTGGGTGAAACCTGTCAAAATCATAACAGGTTTTGTTGAAATTCTATTGCAAACATTGTTCCAATTTAATGTATAAATAACTACATAAAACAAGGATATACCACGACTCGGTATGGAAGAGGACCAGATTGCCATCCAAGAGGTCCTGGGTTTGAATCCATCAAAAACTGAGCATTTTTATCATTAGTTTTATTACATGGTTTTGTCTTTAGTCTTGCTTTTTTATATTTACAGTTTCTAAATTTTATAGACAAATAAGGTTTTAGTATGAATTTTAAATCAGAGAACATTTTAAACATTTTGGTAATTTTAACAACATGTCTTCCAGTGGTATTGTGGCTTTAAAATATCTAAAAGCTTGGACAAATGTTTTTTCCACAAAGAACCCAATTAAGTCATTGTTACCTGAAAAAGGTCCAGCAAACAGGCATTTCCTTTCTGAGTCATGCTGCAGAGATAGCAATTTTTAAACCAAGGAAACCAATTAACAACTGTCTTTTGACATCAAGTTATAATGCCATTCAGTTAATTCACTCTGATGTCGATATCTGTTTTTAGCAGAGATCACTATTATGCTTATTAAAAGTTCTGGAAAGAGTAAACATTTAGAGTGCTATTTTTTCGCGATTAATCCTGTCTAACAATATAGGTAGTGTTCAAAATCGTCTTTCCTTAGACTTGTACTTATACATTTATGCAGAAATTATGGCCCAAACAGTGGTTGTTATTGTTACATGTTTTTGGTGTCAGATACCACCTTTAATGTTTATAGAGCTGCATGTGACCTTGAATTAAGACTGCCTGACTTATAAACCCTCTAACTGCTTGGTTTCCATTCCTTACGAGATCAAAAACAATGAGGAGTCTTTTGACTGAGCTGCGATATAACCCTCAATAAAAAATGTCAACAAAAAAGACTATAGATGAGAAGTATGGCATACATTTCCATGCAAAATAAGACTTACTGTTCTTACTGGGAAATATTCCAATGACTATGAACTTAAGAACTTATGGTTAACATGCAAAAAATTGCTATATGTATTGTTAAAAATCAGACCTGAGCCACTTATTAAGGCACTCTGATTTACTCCTGTTTAATGAATATGCCTGCTTGAAGAACTTAGCATATTATTAACAGTTACTGTCTGGTTCCCCTAGATATTGAAGAAGTACAGCTGCTTGTGGTGCATGGACAGAGCCAAGAACCAGAGGCCTGACCTTGTCATTGTAAACCTGCAGTGGACTCCGAAGGATGATTCTGCAACTCTCAAGATACATGGTCAGTACTCACTAGATCTGCTTTGATTCCCATGCAAAAGTTTCTTTTTAAATTTTGACAGTCCTTTTCTGAAGAAAAGAAAAGAAATAAATATTCTGTACTCAAAGCATCTTTAGAATTAAGGTAATTTTTTTAAAATTTTTAATATTAACTTGAGTAATTTTTCAGAGTGTTTTAGCCTTTCAGTTGTCTCATTTGTATGATTAAATGAAACACTTGATAACTTATATGTGTATTAAACACACATACTAATGTGTAAATATTACATTATACATATCTTTTCTCTTAATTGTCTTGCTCACTCAGACTATTTACTCTATCTATATACCAGTATTAAGGATTTAATGCTACAAGCTTTAGACCATGTTTACACCATCAAATTATGTAATTTGTTTAGTATGAATATGTATGTAACACAATACTATTGTTATTTTTACTGTTACAATGTGTTGAGGCTTTAACTTCACATAGGATTGATAAATTTCACATTACATGGTACAAATTTTACCTTATTAAGATGGAGGGTGGAACACCAGAACCAGATAGCTAGCTTAAAGTTCAAAGTCATACTCACAGATCAAATAACTTAGCACAAATGTCTGCCTTATTAAGATGAAGTGTCATGTCCAGTTTGATAGCTCATACTCAATTACGGATAAATTGACTGAAATTTTATTTGTTTTTGGCTCCAGCACAATAAAAGACTATTGAATCTTCAAATGACTTAGCACAAATCTCTGTCTTATTAAGACAAAGTGTCATGATGTCCAAGCAACAGATAGTTAACTCACAGGTTAAGAACATATGCAGTTACAGGTCAAAGGTAGAAAAAATGGCTGAACATTTGCTTGTGTTGGCTCTGACTTGACAAAGGACTGGTGAATTTTCAAATTACATGTATTTAGCACAAATGTCAGCTTTATGGGACATAGTACCTTGCCCATTAACCAGACTCTAGTTTAAAGGACTAGTGAATTGCCAAATTATTTAGAACAACTGTCTGTACTTAGCACAAATGTCAGCCTCATAAGGCATGGTGCCTTGTCCAAGAACCGGCATACTAGCTTAAAAGTTAAGGTCATACTCAGTTGCAAGACAGAGGTAAAAAGGACTGAACATTTGCTTTTCTTGGCGCAAACTTGACAAAGGACCAGTGGGCTTTCAAATTACATTTCACTAATGTTTGCTTTATGGAGACAGGGTGTTGCAACCAAAAACCAGCTTGCTAGCTCAAAAAAGGTAATGGAAATACATGGTGGTCAAAGGTTTTCTACTTCCACAAAAGCAGGGTAGTGTCTATATAAACCACTTTCAGTGACTGCTATTGTGTAGTGTTAGACTGAGATGCCATTGTTTATGTGTTCATACAGGTTTATGTAATTTCTTCTTTATTGTAGGTCGCTGTGATGATGTATTGACAAGAGTCCTCAAATTCCTTGGGTACACAATTCCAACATACTCCAGGTAAGTTCACCATGATTAAGGCTTTACTGGAGAAGGTGAAAAACTGGAACCTCTATGGTTATAAACTAATACTATTTTCTGGCATAACTGAGAAATAGCTAGAATTGATTCAGTACTTTTTTTACTACCGGTATTTTAATTATCATGAAAAAAAAAAACCCAGCTTAAAAGGTGCTTTCTTCAGAGGGTACGTGTAAACAAAAACAGGTACAATCCTTTATTTTCAAATAAATTATTAAGAAGAAGTTGTTAACTGATTTGAAAGACCCATAAAGCACATATGTACAGTAACATCAGAACTAGTGGGTGCGCCCATTAAACATGAAAATGCAATTTAGAATGTATTTTAGCTCTCAGTTTTCAAAGAAATAAAGTGGAGGTATTGTCATGACCCTCTTGTCAGTATTGGTTGACCCTTTCGTGAAGGTCCTCGAAAATTGTTTATATAAAGATATTCAATTGGAACTTGGAATACCTGTTTTCAGGCTTTCAACTGATTCCCATATTCCTTATTTTGCCTATATTTTGGATCGAAATCCTTTATTTTAAACCTCCTATTTTTTCCTATATTTTTTTGTGAATTTGGCGCTGATAAATATAGAGAGTAAATGCTGTTTTGATACTGCATTTGGTTTATTACAGGTATGAGAATTTCTTAGCCTGCAACAGCATTACAATCCTTCAGACAATGCTGCTGTGCTCTCTTTGTCATCTGTATGGTCACCATGCAAGGCAGTGCAATAGAACACCTGTCTTTTAGGTGACCATTCAGATGATGGTGATGGTGATATGCTTTGCAGCAGCCTTCTGCATAGGTTGTGATGCTGTTGTTCAAAGTTAATGATTTCCTTTATTTGTAAGGTAGTCAGTTTGGACATTGATTATTGTAGAAACAGTAAGTGTTTAGGTTAGAATTATTAGTATAAGTATCAGAAATTGAAACTATTTTAAGCTGAAAACTCCTATATTTGCTGCAAAAATATTCAAATATTCCTTCTATAATTTGGAGAAAACCTGGTTGATAGCCTTTACTATCAAAACTGACATCTATTTTAACAGGGCAGGTAATGCATACATTTATTCTGGTAGAGTTAGCCCCCTTTATCAAGTCAATTTTTTTATGCTACTATCCAGCACTGAATAAAACGGAGCATGCTGCCTACATACAGCACTTTTTCATGTGTTATTAGATGAAAAATAAATAAACCAAGATATAACTATTTGTATTCTCTGCTTACAGGGAAGATGATCCAATTTTTCGTCTGGCAACCTGTTTGAGTGAAGAGGAGCTTGAAACTACCAGCAAGAAGGTGCTCCAGAAGCCCTCCTGTTTGCTGCGACTGAGATCAGCACGAGATTATCATACACCAACACCAAGTGAGTCTGAAAGTAGTTCCTCCTCGTCCTCCACACGTTCATCGTCTGAATCTCAAACAGAGGAAGACACCAGTGAGGAAATTGATATGGAAGAAATCATCAGAGAGATTCAGGAGAAAGAAGAGGCAAGGAAACAAAGAAAGTCTCTGAGTAAAGAGGAATTGTATCAAAGTAAATCGGAGAGAATCTGCCTAGAAGCAATCAAAGCTATGCAAGCCAAGCAGGCAAATAAGCACATTGAAGATGCAGTAAATAGCAATAAGGTAAAAAGTCTTTCAAAAGATACAGAGAAGTTATCTCCAACTAAAGGTGCTAGTGTATCTCCAATTAAAGGTGCTAGTATCAAAAGTTCCCCTTCACCCAAAACGTCCTCTGTGAGTTTATCAAGTACAATAACAGTATTACAAAACAGGCTTGCACAACAACAGCAGCATAAACAACAACCACATCAGCAGGAAAACACTCAGCAGCAGCAGCAGCAGCAGTTGAAACATGTCCAATCTTCCTATCAACAGCTTCTTCAGCAAGAGAACCAACAGATCCAGTCGCAGCATTTGAATGTTCTCATTGATCCATTAGCCGGAAGTCCCTTTGACCCTGGCCCAACGTATGAACAAAAGTTGTTGCATCTGCAAATGCTGCAAGTTCAACTAGAGACACTGAAGCAGAAGCAGATGCAGTTAAAGCATTATGAATGTCCATCACATCTTCAGAACTTCAATCATCCCAATGGTCCACCATTGCCTGTTATGTGCCAAACTTCTCCATTGCCCCCTACATCAGTTCAAATGCCCAGCACCTCGCAGCCATATCAGATATTGCAGCAGCTCTATCTTTCCCCACCTAAACAAACTGTGCTACCTCACAGCAAACCAAATAATGTAGACAGCAAAAATGGACATATAAACATGAACATGAATAAGGTGTGTGTGAAATCTGAAGACAAAGAACACAAAGATCTTAAGGGTTCATTGAAGATGGTATCACTTTTGGGTAAGGCTCAGAACGTGATTAAAGGAAATCTTGAACCTATTAGGAGTGTGGTTAAAACTGAAGTGGTTACTCAGGAAGAGTTAATGAATCTGTTAGTGGCAGAGCAGAACAGTCATGAAAGACAGTTGGCTAGTGAGCGTCAGAGATGTGACAAAGAAATGCAGGATCTACAGACCTATCATCAGGCTGAGATGAGCCGGCTATACCAGCTCCATCTAGTTCAGCAGCAGATTCTAGAACAGGGGAAGACTTCTCCCAGGAAACTCGAGGAGAACAGTCAACTGTTTGTGCAGCAACAGCAGTTAATGCTGCAACATCAGAACAAACAGAGGCAAGAGCTAGCACAGAGACATCAGGCTGAATACAACCAGTTGGTAGCAAAGTGTGCACACATTCAACAGGAATCTCTGCTGAAGATGAATTTGACTCTACTTCAAATGTGTCAAGATAAAAAGCCAGATCTATTAGCAGAGCATATGTCACCAAGTAATGTAACACTGCATAATTATTCATCAACCATATTTCCTAAAACTCACATTGAGTCACCATCATTAAAACAAAAGCCATCTGCTTTGTCCTCAAAGGGGAAAGCTGGTTCGAGCACAAAACCCAAATCTGGAATTTCACATGTGAAAAAGGAGAGTGGAAAAAAAGTAGTGTCTGATGCAGAAGCTAAAGTGGTAAATGAGCTTAAGGTGGATGTTTCATTGAAAGAATTGAACAATAAACAGGGTATGGATAAAAGCAAGCCTATCAGTCCACGTGCTTTGCTAAGTCCTGGGAAAACTGATTTCAGTATTGATGCTATTATGCACACCCCTGTGTCAGCATCAGAACAAACATCGTTCAAGATTCCAGGCTTTAGTGAACTTGTTGATAAATTGCGAAGATGTGAATCTTGTCGTTTTCTCAGTGACTATGGAATCTCTAAGCAGAGGTGTTCTTCATGTAATGATCTCAAATATAGGCACAATGTGTCAAGCAGCCCAATTCTTGCCAATTCGCAGAATCCAAAGACTACATTCCACGACATGCCAAATGTGAATACTCAGCATCCTGTCTCATTTTATGTCACCACCTCATCAAAATCTGCAACTAGCAGTCAAGTCCCTTGTGAACAAAACTACCTCACTGCAGAAAAGAGCTCTAGCAAGGGTGGCAGCTCTTACAGCTCTACTGTGTCCATTGAAAAGAGACAAACAGTGGCTATGGATATGGAGACATTCATTGGCGCACAAAGCAATGCCAACAACATTTCCTTACCTACCTCATCTTTAAGAAAGAAGGATAGTCCAGATTGCGACAACCAAGAGTTATCACCAGTCATTCCATACGCAGGTGGTGAATCTAGGGTCAAACTGAAGTCTCTAAAGAACAATGCACCAGTGATCTCTTTGACCAATTCTGGGAATCTTCAGCAAATGAAGACAATTGAAAAAAATCAAAAAATGTCAGTAACTGATAAAGGTATGAAGACAAAAACTTCAGATAGTGGCACAGTAAATGATGTTTTAGAGAGAAATGAAGAGAAAAACATTTTAGATTGTGGTGCAGAGAAAGACTTGACAGAGCAACGTTTTAATGGTTTACTGAATGAAATAGCAGATAGAGGCATAAAGAAAGAAACTGTTGATTCTGTTTTAAGCAAGATGATTGATATAAGCAGAGATGGTACAAGTAACAGTGCTAGTAATAGTAAATCCATTAGTTTTGCAGACAAATCAGATTCAGTACGCCTGGAGTCAGCATGGATGAGTTCCAGACCTCACCGTTCCCGCTCACAGTCAGCAATCTACGACAGTACAGATCAGCTGACAGTTGCAGATGGTGGAGATTACCGCTTGGCAAGGTCACTGTCCACAGATGAAGTGGCCAGTCTTGACACAGGGGACAAGTCAGACAGCAAGGGAGATAACCTTTCACCAAGTAAGCTAGAGGAGTCAACTAAGAGTGGACGGAAGCGGAAACTGTCTACACAGGTTTCAGTTCCTGGCTGGTTTGGCAAAGGATTGAACATGAAAAAACGTAGGAAATACTGAATAAGACATTAAATATACTCAAATAATGGATTGGCAATAATAATTCATCTAGAGAATACTATAATGGCAGATGTTCATGTAGTTAAATATATAACAGCAGAATATCATCAAACATTTAATGTTGGATGTGATTTTAGAACTCTGAAGATTTTCTTTGCAGAAAAAAACTAGTGATTCATCATCAAATAAAATTTTTAAAGCTCGTTTTTATTATCAAAGCCTCTTATCAAGTATGAACAAGGCATTTTCTTTTCAAAATAAATGAGCAAAGAACATATTTTAGATTAAATATTTTTGTTTAGTTTCTTTCATTACATACTTGCATTTTTCATAATAAATGAACAAAGAACATATTTAAAATTAAATATTTGTGGTTTGTTTCATTCATCAGGTATATTCATTGCAATCTTTCTTGTGATATTTTACCATGGCATGCATAGCTTCTTTAGACATGTATTTTTTTCGAAGAGGATTTTCTTTTTTATTTACATGTATTTATATTTATAACCAATGTTGTATTGAATTTTTCAGTAGGCTGTCATTTTTTATGATAGATTATCATCCAACAATGTTTGGACAAAAAATGTTCAATCTAATTTATTACATCCATTCCTTGTTGAACTGTTTATACAGTTTTATGATAATAGTTAAATTGATTAGAAAACTCTGTGTCAGAAATTATGAATTGTTGTAAAAAAAATCAAAAAATACCTTGAAAGGCAGCATATAGCTGTGGCACAGTCTGTCCATTTGTATGTCAGTTTTACTTCCTCATATCAGCCATAATTTTAATACTGTTTACAGTAATTCATTCAGACCTCACCATTTAAAAGAATGCCATTGATTACTTTTACCATTGCAAGGTCAAGGTTATATTAAAGGTTAGAAGGGTCAATATCGCTGTTCAAGTAACATTTTGTCTTATCACTTAAGTTTTCTGTGGACAGGATGTTTCCCTTTTAGTTGTCAAGTGCTTCAAATCAAGCTTGAGCTTTATTATTATGTGACTTCAATTTATGAATTAAAGTCTATAAGATGTTAAGTGAACTTATAAAATTTAACTTTATACATAGAAGGATCTTTACCAACTAGTTTATTTTTCTCAAACAACCATTATATATTGGTGCAAAAACCTCGTATAAACTCATTGTCAACCGTGGTTAACGTTTATAGTTTAAAGCATAAATCTTTAACACTTGGACAAATAGTTTTGATCCAGATCAGTTTCTCCCTTGGAGCTGTGTGAACAAGATCAAAACTATTTAATGCAGAATCTTAAACCGATTGTCTTGTTACCTTGATATGTTGTTAGTTAACAAATGAGTGTAATGGTTTAGTAATTACCAGTAATGTAACATGATGGGCATACTCTTATATGCAGTCTGGAGCAATATCAACACACTTTTTGTACAATATACACGTTGACATAATTGTTGATGGAACACAATTGTTGACTGGACACAGTTGTCACGGTTGTTGATGGAACAGTTGACGACTGGACACGGTTGTTGACTGTACACAGTTGTCGACTGGACACGGTTGTTGATGGAACACAGTTGTTGATTTGACACTGTTGTTGAGGGTACACAGTTGTCGATTGGGCAGGTTATGAAGGATAGTTACATGTATTTCACAGTTCATTCTTTTGTCTGAGAATGGTTAATTATTAGTTACAGTGTAACAGCACATTGATGCAAACAATTTATGCATAGTTTCAAAAGTCACACATCTTTTCCATGTGTAGTGCTATTATAGATAATGTAATTCTTCATGTTTTGACTTTTTTTATGACTTATTATGTGTAGAACTGTGAATAATTAGACATTTTAGTTTTTCATTTAAATGTGATGTTTTGAGAAAGATTCCAAGACTAACCTTTATAAAACCATTTGAACATTTTGGAGGTCATTTAATCTATTTAAAGCTATTAACATCTATATAAGTTCGGTGTGACTCCCCTGTATGGGGTCAATTTATATATATTTTTTTTATATATTGCATCCCTAAGTTTACTCAAAAATGTACAACTAGTCACCATTATTTTGTATATAGCTAATGAATAACCTTTTTTCACTTTTATGCCTTTGTAAAAGTTAATACTAAAATCTAATCTATTACAATAAAAATAACTTGATACTTGCAATTGAAAGAATTGTCTCATCACTTTGATTATGAAAATACATTTTAGACTAATGAAATGGCTAGAAATTGTGTGTGCAATAGTTTTTGGTAGTTTTATTTTAATGAGTAAAAATGAACATTTTTCAAAGATAGAGAGTTAATTAAAACATATTTTAATGTTTTTCATTAATAATGATGCTTTTAATAATGTATCTGCTTTATTTAAGTAGTGTCACCTTATATATTGGGCTGTCTATAGATTTTATTATATCTGTACCATGTAAAACTTGCACTGGACTGCTATTTATGTATAGTTACATATATTTGTAGCCAAAAATGCAAAGCAGCTAAAAACAACACAGTTTCTGTCAGTGAAACTGTTTACATTGCTCTTGTAAATGAGTTCATTATAACATGATTTTAAAACACAGGTTGTAATTCAGAATTTATTTAAACATCACAAATTGTCTTCGTATCACATCACCTCGAATATTGTAGAGTTCTAATCTACGAATAGTATAGACTTTATTTGTCCTCCTTAATATTTCTGTGGCTGTGTCCTCTGCAACATGTTCATGGACTGAAACATACCAATCGTTAACAACCTCTCGGTCACATTCGGTAGTTTTTGCCCTTCACTCTTTAATTAACATTTTTAAGGCATCGTCATTATATTAACCATCTATGCATATGCATCTCGTTTTTTGTAAGAAAATTTGGTAAGGATGTACACTATGTTTTATATTGTCATTATTTTGAAAGTTAGTTTGAGAGAAATGTTATTTCCATTTGCTGTTTTGGTTTCTTGTTTTTTTTTTGTATTTATTACTGTAGTTTTTTTTTGAACTTCGTTTATAAAGAAATGTCACATTAAAAAGAATAAAAATTATTTTTGTTTTTACTGTTTTATGAGACTATGGATTTCAATTTAAGCACCATTGCTTAGGTTTTAAGTATATATAATGGTAATGTCTCGGCCCGGTTTTGGGGATAATGTGACTGGGTGTGGTATCATGCCAGATGTTGACGGCATGCTAGATGCAGTGAAGGCAGCACTATATCTGTATCAAGTGTACACCGTCTCCCAATAACTGAAATGCTGTTGAACGCTAAACCCAACGGCGCATCACAGTAATAGGCTGCAGAGTAAGATTATCGACTGTAGCCACTTTATCGGCGCCCCAGTTTGGCTGGGATCACATCAGGTGTTTGAGGTATGCTTTTACAATGAAGGGAGTACTATATCTGTTAAAGGGAACACCGTATCCGGATAACTAAAATATTGTTCGTGGGATGGTAGATCTAATCGCTTGCGCACAACTTCATATTAAGTACTATTAATCCCAGTTCTCCAGAACAGCACCGGCTCCAGGTACGGGAGGCCCCGGGTTCGATCCCGGGCCGCGACATACCAAAGTCGTTAAAATGGTCTTGGTATAACTCCCTTGCTAACGCCCAAGCAAATAGAAGGGTAGTTCCTCGACTGGTTGGCCCAGTGTCAGGATAATGTGATTGGGTGTGGTATCATGCCAGGTGTTTACGGCATGCTACACAGTGAAGGCAGCACTATATCTGCTTCAAGTGGACACCGTCTCCAGATAACAGAAATACTGTTGTTGGGACGATAAACCCAATAAACAAACAAACAGCACAGCACTTTCCCTTTCATCACTCATCGCGGGCGATTTACTGGCGAGGGTCTGAGCGACGCAGAGATCTATTCAGAGAGACGCTTATTTTGAAATTCTCAATAATTGATCGCATCTTATGTTTTAAATGAAAAAAAATGCAAACACACAACCTGCCACTTAAAAATTGTGAATTATAAAAAAGGCTTTTCCCCAGTCAAGTTGATTTGTAAACGTATGTAAGCATACTTCAGAAGAGTTTGACATTTAAATAAAATCAGACATTTGATGTGAGCGTAATTTTATAGTTTGTTTGCTCTGTTGATCTTAATTCATCTATTTAAGTTTGTGCTCACATACTGGTTGTATATCTCTGTCATTTAGATAAACGAAACAATAAATTCCGTAATATATTAATTCAGTTTCATTTAACTGAACAAAAATACAAAATGTGATCGTGATGTTATTGTACAACTTCAGTAAAAATATAAATTATTGGATTGGGATGTTATCATGACATTTATTTTAAAAAAAATCAATCTGATAGAATACAATCACTTAACGTCATAAATACAAACTTTGGTTGTTTTATTATAGTAAACATTTTAGGTCAGTTCATTGTTTAATACAGGTAAAAGCTATTAGGAACTGATGAGCAATTCAATTCGATATTATGTGGCATTAAACATTTACACATTTGTAGCAACATTTTATCGATCATAATATGTTTACAATTAATGTAAAGTACATAAACACAGCAAACGACGGCTTGTTACCTAATTAATGAATGTTATAATCAGGCATGTCAGTTAAGATATTAGCAGTACAGAATTTCTTTCGTGATATGTGAACTAATTGCTAAAAAAACAACAATTAAACAAATAGGCATATAGAGTAAGGTGCGATTTACCGAAAAACAATGTGTACTGTTGTTCTACAAATACGATGTTCTACATGTACTGCGCCACCTATTTAAGTTTCGCTATTATACACTTGGTGCATTCGATGCGCTGTAGGAATTCTTTTAATCTTCAATTACTTTTATCATTGTTCACAGTCTATAATGATTCAACAACAATTAAACTGGTTGACGTTTTCTCTCATATGTCAATTATTGCTCTACAATAAACAGCCAGGGAGATGTGAAGAAACACATGCCTCAGCGTGAACACGACCCCATAAGGAATAACAAAGGGCATCATGCCAGTCGTAATTCCGCATTTCGTATGCCATTGTTATAATAAAAACGATTACTGGTAAAGTGATTATGCCTACGCTGGTAACAAGTTTATCACACAAAAGTGGGAATTTGGTAAATGATCGTACACCTTGATGAGGTGTTTATGCTTAGACTTGTCGGCATGCAGCTATATTCTCTCTTGTTGCGAATGTTTTGCGTATGGCTTTTGTTGACAACATACATGTATAACAACTGCTGACAAATGAAAAGAAATGAGATATGTTTTAACATTTAAAAGGTTTCTTTTCCCGACAGGTTGAAATATTTTCCCCTCTCATGCAATCAAATATACAATTGTTAATTTGTTACCTGAATATTACTGCGAAATAATATTTATTGGTGCGCTACATCCATGTGAAAAGCAAATGACAACACCAAAGTTATCATTACAAATATGTATTTTCTATCCGAGCCACGCAGCAAAGTTAGCTATTTTTAAACTTTTTTTCCTATCCGAGCCACTCTGAACAGTTTTACCTTTTCCTGTCCGAACCACGCTGCACAGTTAGCAATTTTAAACCAAGAAAACCACGTGACCATTTAATGTTTAGCTCACTTTACATACACTTCAAGGTTATCAGCTCTGACGTCGATATCTACCCCCATCCTTCTTATTTATAGGTTTGGATATAAAGGTCATTTTAAGCAATATATTTCACGTTTTGCATACATTCCGCTGGACAGGGGTAAGAACTTGTTACATGTATTACATATAAGCAAACTGTTGGATACAATCTTTAAAGCGACATGGTCATAGCGGGTCAATATCTCTTTACGCGAAACCGTCACCAGGTCGCTATATAGTAGAGTCCATATTACTACACATTTAGGTGTATTGTAAAGTATGAGTACAAACTACAATTGTCAAATATTAAATATACACAACTTACCCTATAAATAGTTTAACGCTTCTTAAACCACAAGTTTCAGGTATTCTTATTTTTTCCATTTGATCTAAGTGACATAAAATTGTCTCGCGGGTAGAGCCGAAACTATATTTTGGAACTTGTGCTTCAGCCGATTTGACTGATCTTTCTGTCTATACATTTATGTTCTTTGTCGTTGATTGGCATACACAACATTTAAACGGCCAGTGTTTGATGTTGATTTAAAAAAACAACAAAAAAACAACAACAACAACACAATAACTACAACAACAACAAACAAGCAAAAGACACCCTCATGCGTCATGTTATGTATAATTCTATGCTTAAGAAATTGGATAGAAATTAAACGTGTACTTATATTATCCAATGAGTGTTTGCCACGAGTATAAATTTTGATATAGGGCTGGGCTAGACATACATCCATTTATTCAAGGAGCCCAAAATATACCCATGATATCTCAGTCTGGGCCATCAAAAATATAGACTACGGTGGCAAATATCGGTCATAATTCAACGTTCCCGCCCCAAGCTTGCGATTTTCTGTTGAAGCATGTTTGATGCTGTAAGGCGTACAAATGGAAAGAATGGTATATACGTTTCTCTTATAAGCTTCGAAATGGGGTTATTTTGTGAGTTATTCAACATCTAACCAGAAACAGAACTGGAAATTATAATCGAAAGATAGCCACAATATATTTCAATAAAGCCAGCTAGAAATTGAAATGAAAATGAACAGGAACCATGAACCAAGATTAACAACAACAACAATAGATACAAAGTGTATAGGGTATTGTATACAATTATTGTTAGGTGGACATTCTGATAAGGATCAAGAAGATTGCAGTTAGTTTCTCGTTAGTTTCTCTAATAAGGGCCAATCGCAATATTAATATGTTTCGCAGGTAATGGTATGCTTATCAACAAGCGAATATACACGTATCTCTTCACCCCATACATCAGGGTGACCGTTTTCGGATTACTGAAAGATCGTCCGTCTGACTTTAAACCAAACCAACCTGTGAGAGATGATGTAGATTGACGGAATTACACGAGTAGTTACGATCGAATTCTGCACCCAGTATGTCACCATACAATTACTTATCTTCCTGTAATGTCCCGTTCAACGTTTAAGAGTGTTTGATCTAAATTCTAACCCTGCTAAATAAGCACACATGGGCATGGATCGTTCTTAGGAAAAAAAAGTGTAGATCCAGGACAGCAAGCTCCAGCTGGGATATGTCTGATCAGGATCTACACTATTTGTCGAAGAACAAATGAAGGTCCGTTTCTTGTGATTGAAAGCATAAAATCAGCTATGAATTGATTGAAGGCTATTAACAAAATAGCATGATAAGGTTTTAAAGTGGTTCTAGACAAGGTAAAATCAACCGAGGCTTTTGTTTTGACAATGTAATGGACATTACTGATAAATATACAGTCGTTTGAAATCTTTGTCAAACAAAGAATCGACATTTCAATGGCCATCAATCTGGGTAGGCACAAGATCGTATCGTATATGAAGGCACTTTTGTATGAACTGTTTGTCTATAATAACCCCTACTGTTTTAGCATTTAAAAATGTGATGTGTGTGTTCAAGTAAATCTTTACGTTCTTAGATTGTAATTTATCCAAACGACTAAGCAATTAAACAAGGGCGGACTTAAGTAGTACGTATGTTTTGCATTGATAATAAAATATGCATTTCTTTTAACATTTTTAAAATAATTTAGTTTTCCCCCACATAAATCAGAGATTCCCTTTAGAATGTATTGTTATATAAACAATAACTTAAACATCTATATCAACGTAGTTATTGTAACTATACATATCTATATGACCATCCAAGAACAATAACAAATTGTTATTTTGTGACTACGATAGTACTCCAATAGAACAAACGTTAACTACTGAAGTAGGCAATAAGAGAAGAAGAAGAAGAAGAATAGAGAAGAAGAAGAAGAAAAGAAGAGGAGAAGAAAGTAAGAAAGAAAGCATAGAAGAAAGAAGAAGAAAGAAAAAGAAGAAGCCGAAGAGCAAGCAAGAAGAAGAAGTAAGAAGAAGAAGTAGAAAAAAAGACAGGAAGAAGACGACGAGAAAGAAGAAGATCACCAGAAGAAGACAGAAGTAGAAGAAGAGAAGAAAATAGAAGAACAGCGCAGAAGAAGACCAGAGGAAGAAGAAGAAGAAGAAAACGAAAAAAAAAAGAAGAAAAGAAGAAGAGAAAAGAAGAAGAGAAGAAGAAAAAAGAGAAAAAAAGAAAAAAAAAGAAGAAAAAGAAGAAGAAGAAAGAAGAAGAAAAAGAAGAAAAAAAGAAGTAGAAGAAGAAGAAGAAGAAGAAGAAAGAAGAAGAAGAGAAGAAGAAGAAGAAGAAGATGATGAAGAAGAAGATGACGATAATGCAAAATATAAGAGAAGAAAGGCCGTTAATATGATCTGCCATCATTATTATCTCTATATCACCAACATACTTTTTTTCTAAAACCGATATCAATGAAATTTCAAAATGATACAATCTTTATATAACGAAAACTATTTAGTTTAAATAACCGTATGTTCAGAAAATAACTTTGCTAGTTACGTCCTGTTGAGTATAACAACATTGTCCCTAACAACAATCAACACAACAATTAACACAATGACACCTGCCTTCAGCACATTTTTAATCTTGTTTTCCTGCCTAATAGAAAACTCGGAAATGGATTAACAGCTATACCACACGAGATACGATGTAATCAAGTACGGACTTGTTCTTCTTTTGATACCCTCACTTGAAGATTTGGGGTGCCCATAAACCCGTAGCCTCGATTCGTTAAGGACACGTCTTTCTTAATACCCGGAAGCAAAACAAACTTGAATGGGCAAACATTCAATCGGGAAAGTCCACCCGATAACATTCTATCTTAAAATGTAAAAAGTAAGAAAGGTTAAACATGAGTTTTCGGATATTTTTGAGCTGTTGTATTATTCAGGGATTGTGGAATTCTATTACTGCCGAATGTAAGTGTTTATTTTTAGTAAACAGTAGTATTTAGTTTTGGAACTTTTTGTACTTGTCCATTGAATTTTTAATGCTGACCTGACAGGTACCAAATTTTATATATGGACATGTCCGAGCATTTATGGAAGATTTTACTGTATTTCTGTGGAAATGGAGCGCCGAAAACCGACTATAAGAACAAAAATGAGGAAATATTTGAAAACGAAACTAAATAATGCGTTTAATATTTATGCATATTTATGTTTTTTACGAAAATATACTAACAAATTATATGTTATTTTACTAATTTACCTGTAATGTAAGGTTACTGTGTGAAATTACCATGTACTTTTAACCATTGATACTTTGATGAGCTTTAACCATCATACTAGATATACTTTTAACAGTTTATACTTTTAGGAGCTTAAGCCCTCCGACTACATATATTTGTCACTGTCGAGAAATTTAATTAACTTTAACGATCCGACCACAAATACAAATAAACAACTCGGTCACATTTACTTGTTTCTGTCGAGTTTAATGACGAGCTTAAACAGCTCGGTCACATTTACTTGTTTCTGTCGAGTTTAATGACGAGATCAAACAGCTCGGTCACATTTACTTGTTTCTGTCGAGTTTAATGACGAGCTTAAACAGCTCGGTCACATTTACTTGTTTCTGTCGAGTTTAATGACGAGCTTAAACAACTCGGTCACATTTACTTGTTTCTGTCGAGTTTAATGACGAGCTTAAACAACTCTGTCACATTTACTTGTTTCTGTCGAGTTGAAAGACGAGATTTTACAAATGTGTCACATTTACCCTTTGCGGTATGGTTAAATGACGACCTTTATTCAAACGAGTTCATTTATTTGATGCTGCCGCGTTATACGATGAGAGACACTGCCAAGTTATGAAAGTAAACGTGTTTTTCTTTGTTTCTTATGCGCAAATTCTTTACTTGCACATTTCTTTACAAAACAACCAGATTTATTGTGGTAACAGACACTTATGCAGGTGTTCCGTAGAAAATTGCCGTTGAATACAACTTTGTAAATAGAAATCTAATATTCAGTGTAATCATATTTTAAATGCGAAATAGGTTTAAATAGTCTTTTAAACTTATTGATTATTATTATAATTGAAAACAGCCCTAGTCTGGTTCGACTGTAAGTCTCGAATAGCATTATCATGTACCTTACTGATTTGATATAAGGACTTTGGAGAGCATAAACGACTTTCACTTTTATTTTTAATTAATTAATTAATTAAGAGTAGTATTCGTAGTAGTGATAGCAGTAGTAGTAGTAGTAGTGGCAGCAGTAGTAGTTATTGTTTGTGTCATTCTAGTAGTGGATGTAGTAGTAGTAGTAGGAGAAGTAGTAGTAGTAGAAGTAGTGGTGGTAGTCGTGGTAGAAGTAGTAGTAGTAGTAGTAGTAGTAGTAGTGGCAGCAGTAGTAGTTATTGTTTGTGTCATTCTAGTAGTGGATGTAGTAGTAGTAGTAGGAGAAGTAGTAGTAGTAGAAGTAGTGGTGGTAGTCGTGGTAGAAGTAGTAGTAGTAGTAGTAGTAGTAGTAGTGGCAGCAGTAGTAGTTATTGTTTGTGTCATTCTAGTAGTGGAAGTAGTAGTAGTAGTAGGAGAAGTAGTAGTAGTAGAAGTAGTGGTGGTAGTCGTGGTAGAAGTAGTAGTAGTAGTAGTAGTAGTAGTAGTAGTAGTAGTAGTAGTAGTAGTAGATTTTGTTGGTGTCGTTCTAGTAGTGGAAGAAGTAGTAGTAGTAGAAGTAGAAGTAGTGTTGGTAGTAGTGGTAGAAATAGTAGTAGTAGCAGTAGTAGTTCTTGCTGGTTTCGTTCTAGTAGTGGAAGTAGTAGTAGTAGTAGTAGTAGTAGTAGTAGTAGTACTAGTGGTAGTAGTGGTAGAAGTAGTAGTGGTAGCAGTGGTAGAAGTAGTAGTAGTAGTTCTTGTTGGTGTCGTTCTAGTAGTGGAAGTAGTAGTAGTTGTAGTAGTAGTAGTAGAAGTAATAGTAGTAGAAGAAGTAGTAGTAGTAGTAGTAGTAGTAGTAGTAGTAGAAGTAGAAGTAGTAGTAGTAGAAGTAGTAGTAGTAGAAGTAGTAGAAGTAGAAGTAGAAAAAGTAATAGTAGTAGTAATCGAAGTAGTAGTAGTAGTAGTAGAAGAAGTAGAAGTAATAGTAGCAGTTTTGGAAGTAGTAGTAGTAACAGTAGAAGAAGAAGAAGAAGATGTAGTAGTAGTAGTAGTAGTAGTGGTGGTGGTAGTAGTAGTAGTCGTCGTTTTTGTTGGTGTCGTTCTAGTAGTGGAAGTAGAAGTAGTTGTAGTAGTAGTAGTAGAAGTAGTAGTAGTAGTAGTAGTAGTAGTAGTAGTAGTAGTAGTAGTAATAGTAGTAGTAGTAGTAGTAGTAGTAGTAGTAGTAGTAGTAGTAGTAGTAGAAGTACATGTAGTAGTAGTAGTAGTAGTACTAGTAGAAGTGGTAGTAGAAGTAGTAGTAGTAGTAGTACTAGTAGAAGTGGTAGTAGAAGTAGTAGTAGTAATAGTAGCAGTAGCAGTAGTAGAAGTAGTACTAGAAGTACTAGAAGTAGAAGTAGCGCTAGCGTTTGTAGTTATAATAGTAGTTATTTCCAGTGATACCATTTACGCTTTTGTTGTGTCCTCAATATCAATCATACTTATCATAGTTTTCACTTTTCATGTAACGAGATCTTTTTTGGGGGGACATTTTGATTATTATTTATTAAGGTTTGGTCGATTTGATTACACACCTTGTCATGTTTAATAACATAATAGTTTATATCATTATTATTTTTTATGTACGTCTCCTTTAAATGTTTTTTATTTTAGTCGTAATCTTAATATAGTATAAATATCCGATATTAATTGATCATGGGTGTCAGTATTTGGCCTTATTGGAAGCTCTAAGTATCAAGGCCGTTCAGGAAGACATTGGATCAACCTTCTCGTGAGGCTGAGAGCAGACACGAGGTTAGATCGACGAGGGCAACTGAAGACCATCCGTCATCTGTCTACCCTGAGGCACGCAGCGCACAAGACTACCTGGTGATTCCACGAGAGACTGATTGCTTCCTCATGATGCAAACAGCTACTGAGAAGGCAGAACCAGTTACATAATAATAATCAGACATGTCTTATGTTGATAACGAATTTTTCGGAGTTTCAACAATAAATTACATATAAATAATAGCAGATTCTATATAGAATCTTGACAGTAATTGTAATTGTAAACTTTTCTTTAACTTAAATGTCAGTTGCAACAAATGAGTATTCGCGGTTGAATTACGGCCTTATAGCACTAGTAAAGTTCTTGTTATTTATACTTTACGGAGGTTTTATGCTACCTAAAATGTGTATTGTAGCAAGACCGCTCATTGACAAATAATCCATTATATTAGCGTTGAGGCTAATCCGTAAAATTAATTCTGAATGCCATGTTATTGCTTGAGCTTATTCCAGTCTACCTTGGTGACATGTTTAATTGTTTATGTATTGAATAGCCTCCATTGATTGTTAGGGTTAAAATAAAAGGTTAAGAGGGCAGATAGCAACCGATTACACAGAGATATGTGTTTGCCAAATACTGGCTTTATTATATGGTACATGCATCTTAAATCGACCATGTGAAATTGGAAGAAAGCTTAACACATAAAACAATAAGTAAAGTTGGTTTGACTATAGCAAAACAATAAACAAAACACTCTTATTTGGAATTTTGGGCATTATTGTTTTGCATTAACTAATGCTTTTTTTTCTAAATTAAGACCATTTTGAACACTGTCTCAGTTGTTTGAGAGTACAACTCGTGAAAAAGTCGCTCTAAATTTCTATTCTTCCTAAATCTATAAATTAGCATGATTTCTGTAGTTGTATGTTGTACATTTCGGCATACATTTCTGTATGTGTATATTTCTGCATACATTTCTGTACTGGACATTTCTACATTTCTGTATTTGTCTATATATTTCTGCATACATTTCTGTATTGGACATTTCTACATTTCTGTATTTGTCTATATATTTCTGCATACATTTCTGTATTGGACATGTCTACATTTCTGTATTTGTCTGTATATTTCTGCATACATTTCTGTATTGGACATTTCTACATTTCTGTATTTGCATATTGCTAAATTTCTGTATTTGTCTATATATTTCTGCATAAATTTCTGTATTGGACATTTCTACATTTCTGTATTTGTCTATATATTTCTGCATACATTTCTGTATTGGACATTTCTACATTTCTGTGTTTGTCTGTATATTTCCGTATACATTTCTGTATTGGACATTTCTACATTTCTGTATTTGTCTGTATATTTCTGCATACATTTCTGTATTGGACATTTCTACATTTCTGTATTTGCACATTGCTACATTTCTGTATTTGTCTATATATTTCTGCAAACATTTTTGTATTGGACATTTCTACATTTCTGTATTTGTCTGTATATTTCTGCATACATTTCTGTATTGGACATTTCTACATTTCTGTATTTGTCTATATATTTCTGCATACATTTCTGTATTTGCACATTTCTACATTTCTGTATTTGTCTTCTCCAGCGGCCCTGTTCCCGTCCCTGGTGCGGCTGGAAGCTGTCAATGAGACGTCAGTACCAGGAGCCTCATCATATGTCGATCCAATAGGCGGTGGTGAGTACGAAACCTTGATCGTTCATAAAATCGCCCTCTTTACAGTCAAAACTCCATCATATGTACAGCGCCATCCCTCTTTATATTGTTTCATGCGCTAATAAGGTTGGATGACATATTAAAATTTGTCTTTTAAAGTGCATACAATTACCCTTTGTAGCTTATTTTTATTTAAAGCCACAATGTCTTAACATCACCGTATATTTACTAAAGCCCGAATTGTGCGCTGGTTCTCAACTAAACTCAACTTTATCGAACTCGTTACCGCTCTAAGCGACGAATGAGCAATTTAGCATATAATACAAATATTAGACAATAAAAAAAATCCAGTGCAAATAATCATGTACAAAAACACGGGAAATCAATGAAAAAGACTGTAACATCTATGACGTAACGTGTAAACAAAGCGTCTCATGATCCTAGTTGAATTTAACATGTTTGTGTACCATATGTAAACCCCGTTTGTTGACATTTGTTTCATGAATGAAGGTGTTTCGAAATATTTAGCATTGCGAGTGATGTGTTGTAGATTTAACCTATTTTTACATTCAGGACAAAATGGGCAACAAAGATATGATTGATGATTAGTAAGGTTAAATTTTGTGTTTAAAGTTGCATAATGTTGGCGGTGTTATTTTGTTTAAAAATAGTTCTGTCGTTGTTTTTTTCCCACAAAAAATAAAATACCACAGTTTTATAAGGCTGGTCATGTATTACAATATTAATGTAAGCATTTTTAGAGTTTGAGCTATTAGTACTTGTATTTTGGGTTTTACGGCACATCGACCATTGATAGGTCATATGGCGCCGAATACCATAAGGTTTAAAGCAAATAGTATATAATAAGGTTAAAATTAAAGTACTTGAACATACATATAGAAATCTACCAGTTTTAAGTTATGTTTGTTTATTGGATTTATCGTCCCACCAACAGTATTTCAGTTATCTGGAGACGGTGTCCACTTGAAGCAGATATAGTGCTGCCTTCACTGTGTATAGCATGCCGTGAACACCTGACACGATTCCACACCTAGTCACATTATCCTGACACCGGGCCAACCAGTCGTAGAACTATCCTTATATTTGCTTGAGCGTTAGCAAGGGAGCTATACCACTACCATTTTTAACGACTTTGGTATGAACCCGGGGCTTCCCATACCTGAAGCCGACGCTCTGTCGATTGCGCTACCAGGTCCGGTTTAAGTTATAGCGTGTTTAAATGTTTAAAAACAATGTTTAATATAAGGTAGAAATTGGCAGTTCTTTTTCTAGCATTTCTTCACAACAAAATTCTGCTTCCACTGGTCATTTAAAACACACACGACACCTATTGTTATTAGCACAGTCGTTATGGCAAATATTAATTTTGGAAAAACCAGCTTATTATTTTACCGGATCGGTTTTGAGCATAGCACGCAGTTATGTTGCTAACCCTCTTTAAAACAATTCTGAATGGTGTCTAGTTAAAAAAAACAACACAAACACCAACACACAAAACGTGCTTGTCGATGAATTAATGCCTTGTAACATGATTGCCAGCGGAAAGGGAAGTAATGATAAACACGAAATACAAGTAGAAACACAAAATGAAAAAGATAACAATCTTTGTTGTGTGGGTTTCGATTTCAATACCGATTGTATCGGCCCATTTTCTTCGCGTCCCGTCTGATAAAAAATATTTACGCATTTTTATAGTCTATACGGTAAAATTTGCATTTTGAAGGCTCTAGTCCAGCTATGTAATGATTTTATACATATCTAATGTTGCATGGTGTCGTACATGAGATTAATATCTAATGTTGCATGGTGTCGTACATGAGATTAATATCTGATGTAGCATGGCGTCGTACATGATATTAATATCTGATGTAGCATGGCGTCGTACATGAGATTAATATCTGATGTTGCATGGTGTCGTACATGAGATTAATATCTGATGTTGCATGGTGTCGTACATGAGATTAATATCTGATGTAGCATGGCGTCGTACATGATATTAATATCTGATGTAGCATGGCGTCGTACATGAGATTAATATCTGATGTTGCATGGTGTTGTACATGAGATTAATATCTAATGTTGCATGGTGTCGTACATGAGATTAATATCTGATGTTGCATGGTGTCGTACATGAGATTAATATCTGATGTTGCATGGTGTCGTACATGAGATTAATATCTGATGTTGCATGGTGTCGTACATGAGATTAATATCTGATGTTGCATGGTGTCGTACATGAGATTAATATCTGATGTTGCATGGTGTCGTACATGAGATTAATATCTGATGTTGCATGGTGTCGTACATGAGATTAATATCTGATGTTGCATGGTGTCGTACATGAGATTAATATCTGATGTTGCATGGTGTCGTACATGAGATTAATATCTAATGTTGCATGGTGTCGTACATGAGATTAATATCTGATGTTGCATGGTGTCGTACATGAGATTAATATCTGATGTTGCATGGTGTCGTACATGAGATTAATATCTGATGTTGTACATGATATTAATATCTGATGTAGCATGGCGTCGTACATGAGATTAATATCTGATGTTGCATGGTGTCGTACATGAGATTAATATCTGATGTTGTACATGATATTGATATCTGATGTAGCATGGTGTCTTACATGAGATTAATATCTGATGTTGTACATGATATTGATATCTGATGTAGCATGGCGTCGTACATGAGATTAATATCTGATGTTGCATGGTGTCGTACATGAGATTAATATCTGATGTTGCATGGTGTCGTACATGAGATTAATATCTGATGTTGTACATGATATTGATATCTGATGTAGCATGGCGTCGTACATGAGATTAATATCTGATGTTGCATGGTGTCGTACATGAGATTAATATCTGATGTTGTACATGATATTGATATCTGATGTAGCATGGCGTCGTACATGAGATTAATATCTGATGTTTCATGGTGTCGTACATGATATTGATATCTGATGTAGCATGGTGTCGTACATGAGATTAATATCTGATGTTGCATGGTGTTGTACATGAGATTAATATCTGATGTTGCATGGTGTCGTACATGAGATTAATATCTGATGTTGCATGGCGTCGTACATGAGATTAATATCTGATGTTGCATGGTGTCGTACATGAGATAAATAAAGAATTAATTTGTCTGTTTACAAGGAATCTACTTTTAATTGTATTTGAAACAAACACAAACAAAATCCGATGATATTGAAGATAGAATCTCATTCCAAAAATGTATATATAAGTTTTTGAAGATGCAAGTATCAAGTTTATTATGACAACAGCCGTATTGCTGTTGCAGTTATAATAATAATAATAATTATTATTGCAGCATCGTTTGCGATTGACTGCGTACAAGTAAGCGCAAACCAACGAATTATTGGCAAAGTGGTAATAGAAAAAACAAACCGATTTAATGTTGGCAAAATGGGAACACATTTTTTGTGTACGAGTAGCTCTGGTGATCCCGTGAGCATCAAGGGAGGTAACTAGCGCATGCCAGAAAATAAATCACAACATTTATAAAGGGGCACAGATGTCATAACATGGAAAATGATGCGACTAGGAGAAATTAAAACTGCTTCTGTAGTGTGATTAATGTCTTGTAATTTTTTCCTCATTGTCATTTTTTCCTCATTGCAAGCAGGCTAATGAAAAAAATTAATTTAATCATTGTTTAGAAATAGTTTTACAAAGAACACACATTTTCCTGTATTTTCATTATTAATGTAATAAAAGGTGAAATGGAATGTATAATTCTTATAAATGAAACAATGGAAGCGGCTGATTAGATGCAAGATTTATAAAGATTCATTACTGTTCTTTTAGCTGAAACAATGGTAATTAAGTGCAATATGATTGTTGATGCATATATAGTTCTTTTCATTGAACAAACAAATGAACAAGTTGTAAAATATTACAATGAATGCATCCATATGCATTCTTCTTTTAAATGAAATCGGTTAAGAGGTGAAATAAACACATCTTATGGGTTTACAGTAGGCCTATACACTCATTCAAGTAACGTTATATGGAATATTACAAGTTTTCCCTCGTTACGTCTTAAGTCATTCGCAATGGTAAACCCCTGGTCACATTGTACCCTAGATAATTACGGTTGAAAATTTCGCCGAGCAAAGATAACTAAGTCACCATAATTTAGCCATGGCGACTAGAGAAGGTGAAAGCAGCAGCAACAGCAGAAGCAGCGACAGTAGCAGCAGCAATAACAACATTTACAAGAACAAGTGCATGAACAACATCATCATCAACAACAACAACATCATCATCATCATCATCATCATCATCAACAACAACAACAACAACAAAGAGCAATAACATTCTCCTCTTATTCCACATTTTCCTCATCTTCATCAATAACAACAAGAACAACAAAAACAGCAACTATACCACCACCACAACAACATTATGCCATGCATAATTCTTATCTGAGAATATCTTTTTCACCATTGAACTTTTGACTACCAATAATTGACATTTAATTATTTAGTTTCGTTCAGTAAACGAAACCTAAGCTTTCCTTCAAACCACACTGTATTAAAACAAGTCTGCTTCATTTCGTTGCTATGACAACCAACTGTGGAAGAACGCTGACAAGTCGGAAACGGTGGAAAAGTGGATACCTAGAAATTAAATGTAATAGAGAAACTAATTGAAGCTTCTCTTAGAATTAAAATTTGGTTCTCTTAACAGATATTTTTTTATAATGTGTAACTATTGATTGAAGTTGATATATTTTTATTATTGTAGAAGTCTTTCGGTTATGTCTTTTGTTGGGGAGAAATACGAGTTTGAATGAGTCAGTAAGGCAATACATTTCTTATTATGCTATTGGTAGATAGTGCTTTGTTTGTTGGCAGTTCCATCAAATGGGTACATGTACTTTTCACTTTTACAATGTACTTAAATGTTCATTTTTATGATATCGTGTTCTTATTTTAACATACATAAAGTTCAACTAAACATGCCAAACTCTCTTTTCCATTTGAAAATAGTTATGAACACGATTTTAACTAAAAACATAAAGCAAGATACTTATGAGGAAACAACAACAGCAGCAACAACAACACAGTAACTTTAAATGTTTTATAAAATATTTTTACATAAAAAGTAACACATTCCTTTTATTTCCTTTTGTATCTTCTTTTTTAAAAAAACAACCGTTAGACTGCAATCAAATATTACCCTCCAACGAACCCTGCGCCTATATTAAATATCGCACTATCCATATACCTTTTTAATCGTGGAGTAAATGACAAGTTTACAAAGACGTTGACACAAAATCGCATATGTACCACCGCCCCCCCCCCCACCCCCGCCACCGCTCCAATAAATTCAATTTCAAAAAGTCAAATGAAACCATAAAATCCCTTTATGGCGACAGTTCGTAACTTTAATGTTACAGTGGCCCCATGAAATTGCTCCAAAATCAATGTTACATGTAGTTCTCAAAGGCCGCCCCCGCCCCTCTCTCTCTTTTTCCTCATGGGGACACTTGGGGATAATATTAAGTCTTATGCCCACTCTTTGAACCGCTGTATCCTTCTTGAATGAAAAGTTTCCTTAAAATAATAAGAAAGGAAAACACTTAAATAACAAGTGACAAAATTGAACAACTGACAGATATCTCACACAGTGCAGGCAAATAAAGCTGCTACAGAAGATGCCGTTATTACACATGCTGTTATTACACATCGACATCACCATTGTCATTGTCGTCGTAGTAGTAGTGGTAGTATTAGTATTTGTTGTCGTTGTTGTAAAAGTAGCCGCAGTAAATATAATAATAATAGTAGTAGTAGTAGTAGTCGTTGTTGTAGTCGTCGTTGTCGTAGTAGTGGTTGTATTAGAACATATAGTAGTAGTTGTAGTAATAGTAGTAGTATAAGTAGTAGTATACGAAGCAGTAGTAGTATTATAGATAGGAGGAAGAAGAAGAAGAAGAAGAAGAAGAAGAAGAAGAAGAAGAAGAAGAAGAAGAAGAAGAAGAAGAAGAAGAATTATATTATAAGTAGTGGTGGTAGTGCCTACAAATCGATGACATCAATCAGCAAGATCTTCTTGAATGACCTGCAAAGTAATGTCTGTTTATATTCTTTTACAAATTGTAGGATACCTACATGTATTTGTCATAGGCAAACTGTCTTTGAGAGTCCAAAACAGCCTCTTAAAGGCTGTATCCGATAGTTTGGACTAAACATTTTTTCTTAAATGAATATATAAGTCATTGTTACCTGAAAAGGTCCTGCAAAATGCTGGTCATTGAGACCCTAAATCTCCATGGATAGTCAACCATAACTCACCACTCGTTCCTGCAAACAGGTGTTTTCTATCTGAACCACGCTGCAGAGATCGCTATTATTAAACCACGTGACCATTTACTTTTGCGTTTATGCTATATAGTCATCCGTGTAATCCGCGCTGACGTCTATCTATTTTTAGCAGAGGCTAATATCGCGCTTTTGAAAGATTTGGACAGAATGAACATTTGGAGTGATTTTTCCCCGCAATTTTAGCAATACAGTGTGTGTTCAAGGTCGTCTTTATTAAGACTACTGTATGGGTTTAAGTATAAAATATGCTCACATTCTCCGATAGTGAAGTTAGATATTGTTACATGTATTAGATAAATTGTCGCATACCACCTTTAAAGAACACAACTTTAGAACATGTCATATAGAACAGAAAATCCGCAGTAAGAGCGAATATCACATTAAATCGATGACATATGTCTCCTGTCCTCACCCTACCCCATGCTGAACAAGCGTAATATTGAATTGTCCTTTGATGAACACTGTTAACAATAATGTCATTTCAACAATATAAGCTGTGTGGGTAGATTCAATTTTCGGGCACTAAAGTTATAACCTATCTGATCTGTCGGCCAAATCCGCAGGTAGAACTGGTCTGTCATGTGTACTTTAATGTCTTACAACATGTATTTTTTTCCGAAGCGACAATGCAGTGTCAAATTATGAAAATAAGGTAAAATGATGCATTTGAATGAAGGCTGTAATAATAATAATAATAATAATAATAATAATAATAATAATAATAATAATAATAATAAAATAATAATAAATTAATGATAAAGATGATGATGATGATGATGATGATGATGATGATGATGATGATGATGATGATGATGATGATGATAATGATAATAATGATGATGATAATAATAATAATAATAATAATAATAATAATAATAATAATAATAATAAAATAATAATAATAATAATAACCTGCGCTGATGTGATGGGTAATTCTCTATAAAGCTGTACAGGGGATGCCAAATTACATTTGTGCTGTTTGTCTAATAATTAAAAGTATGTTTTCTGTAAGAGCAATTAAAAGACAAGAATACTCACCTATTCGAATTTTAACATGGTTATACCCTATTGATGTATTCGGCACCGTATGACAGTAAAGCCGAACATTCAACTACAAATAAAAGACGAGAATGAAATAAAGAAAACAAAAATCTAATACCATACCAAGTACTGTAATACTAGAGTTGTTTATTTCTAATTTTATAACGTTTTCATACTGATTAAAATGATATACTGCCGATAGTTAGGATCTGATGTCTAAGTTTCTGATGATGATTGGGAAACACAATATTAACCTCCAGCATTCATTTATAGGTAACGACTGGTTGTCCAGTTTCCGTTTCTTTCGCTTCTTTCTTTATTTGGGGTGTTCCATGACTAGATTACATGCACGGGGAGATTTTTTTACGACCGCCAGGCGTGTTTAATTATCTGAAATATTGCTTTGGATCAGGAAAAAACCCACTTTATAACTTCAATACATGACCATTTTTTTCAAAAGCTTTTTTTTATTTCTGGTCTTACTAAGAGCGAGTCATAAAGATATCAAGTGAGAAAATTATGTGTTAGACAGAACATTGAATTACAGGGAAAATAGTGTATAATAAAAAGCATTGGCTAGAATTTCAAGAACAAAAGACATATACATATACACACGATTTTAATTAAAATAACCATTTCTAATTAACAAAGACACAGATATCACAAAAGTTGAAAATAAGGCAGTTTTATTAAACATGTTACACAATGACTTCGATTGTAAAGATCAAAATAATATTTTTAATATCTGCCGATATTTGAGTTTTACAATTATTGTCTACTTCCAAGCTGCAATTTTAAACGCTTTGGTTTTCACTTTTATCAAAACAAAGAGAAAATAGTCTGTTAAAATACCTTTTATCAAATGCTAAAATATCAAATTATACACAAAAATGAGCGTACAAATTGGTTAACATTTGCTGATCAATTGCGACTCGAACACTCTTTTTCCTTTTTACAGCAATGATTCGAACACTTTTGAAAAGTGCATGTCGTGTTTTCATAAATATCGCAATGTTAAATAAAGGTCCATTTATACAGCCTCACTTTCGCCGTCGCCTATTACGAATTGTCATTCGATCGACTTGCTGCCATGACAAATTTTAAATTTAAATAAACAGTTATTATTAAAAGATTATTAAATCCCAAACATACCACAGTTTACCACCAAAAACTATGTAACACAGAGTAACACATGTGAGTGATAGGCGTAGGGAAATTATAAATTCACACAATGATTCTGAGAAAATACATATAAACATAGATTAATTTTATAATCTTCATCGTAGATAAAGAGACAAAGATGGCTTCCTTTTTTCTTAAGGTTTCAGGAGCGGATCCACACCCTAAATTTGACCTAATCACAATTACAGAGGGGAATCATGTAGCCAGTCCTAGGTGCAATTCAAGTATAGAAAAAAATGTTTCATTGCAAAAAGAACACAACTACTGTTCAAATGACAAACTCTGTTTCCAAATGTAGTAAAATACACGAGAAACATATTATGCACACACAACCACATTTGATCAAACAACATTATATATATATATATATATATATATATGTTGTTTGATCTGTGTGTGTGTGTGTGTGTGTGCCTAGCTGATCGGCTTAGCAATGGTTGTGGTCAGGGCGTAAAACCAATTATTTAAGGCCTTTGAAAAATTAGCTTCAGGAATTTTGACCGTTTCACGTGAAACTGGTATGGATCCGCGGCTGGCTGTCAAAGTCCATAAAAGTAAAACGTGGATTTCATACAGTATGATTATATATACGTCTTAAGCAAAAGGTTCTTGGGCCACCTTAATGAACACAAATCACAAATAAAAAATACAGATTCTGCCAATAACCATTGTACATGACAAACCGATGATTTCCATTGGTTATAAAGCGTTCGCGTTGTGTCCAATCAGAAAGCATAGAATTGAACACTAAGCTTTGCTGCAATGAGAGATCTTGAATCACATACTAGTCCAAATAAAAAAGGCACGTTTAAATAAAACAAAATACGCATACTCAAGGCAACATAAGGTATTCATGTATAGTACGTATCAATTCCTGGTTACTATCATAAATAGATATTAAATATTAATAAAGTGTTATACATTTCAAATAAATGTAAGAGCTTGTTCCATTAATTACGAATGTCGAACGGTGCCATTTTAAAGAACATATCTCGTTATAATGAAATAAGACTCTCTTCGTAATGAGATAGTTTCTCGTTTAATAGAAAAAACTTCTCGTATAACGAGATACGTATGCATTTTTTTTTACGAAAAACAGGTGGTTTTCATGACTTTCACAACGAGAAAATATTTCGTTATAACGTGATCATATAGCGGAAGTAGCTCGTAATTATGACTGCCGGTTTTCTTTTAACGGGATAATATCTGATGTATAAGTACGATTTATGTAACTCGATATCTCGAGATCCTTCTTCCACTTGGAGATTTATTATATTATAGATTAGAAGACTATACCTTAATATGAAGGTACGATCATGGTATTGTTGTCTTTGGTCAATTTAAGTTCAGTAAAATACTACCCTTAAAAAAGATATATAAAAATATACGAAGATACACGTATATTAAGACATTGGAATAATTCAAAACCATTGAGACTTATTCCTACAATCAGAACAAACACCGTAAGTTGCAGGTCAGCTCATTTGGTTCTCAATCTATTGCTGATTGCATACTGCATGTTTTATAATAGTTATACGGTGGTGTCTTAACTATGTGTAACAATATTTAAACTTGGTCGACTATGAGACCATTCTACTTGTTCAAAATGCAATCGTAAAATTCCAACGGCCACGTTTAAACAAAACCATGGAAATCATTGTCTTTGTTGGTTTGACCCCGAAACTGTCTCTTATTATAATTAAAATCTCGTTTAAACGAGATAGGGAAAGAAACTTTTTTCTTGGCACGGTTCGGCTTTTGTAGTTTATACTGATGTTTAAAGAATTTATAGTTCATTGCGATCAAGGCACGAATACCTGCATATTTTAGAGTCACATGATGCTCAAAGACTCGTGGGGCTAAAATTATTAGAAAAACTGAGTATTTACGATTGTATACAGTTGAAATTCCTCGGCGATGTTTACGTAATCACCGATGCCATTCGGATATCATCGACACTTTCCGTCGCTTTCCGTATCTCTTAGCTAGAAATATCTCGACTGTTTCTACTGTGATACTTTTTTTATAACGGAATTATCCGTGGAAGGAATTCCACGGCATTGACTGCATTTACCATCGTATGGTGAATAAAAGAGGACGGAATTTTCTGAAGAATTCCAATGAGATGAATTATCACTGAGAAATGTGTCGTTGGACGCACTCTCAACGTCAGTGTCGTCTGAAAGTCCAAGTGGCTGCGCCGTATTGACGCTTACGAATCTCTTGAGTAAACCCTATCTCCCCTTTATGCATATCATTGCAGTCTTCCCTGGATATAAGAAATTCCTCGTTCCAAGGACTTTTGTGTACTGTCACTGAAGGCATGAATCTAGACAAAGTATGACAAAACGTTTCAACCTTTTTTCGAGATTGTTTGAAATACTCAACCTCTTCGTCAAAGTCTGGACCTTCTTCAGCAATTTGCATCGCGAGTCGTTTTTCGAAGAAATCATACACAATATAATCTAATGGAGACATCTTTTTGTGTAATACACGATGAATTTCCCCCACTTTAAAGTTGTCTGGCTTCTTTTCGCTTCGGACATTTTTAAGAGCATACATGATGTCATTTAACTCCCAACTGAGCTTACGTTTCATTAACACTAGCGATTCGTCAAACCTTTCGGCGACAATAACAACATCAAACCTTTTATTGAGCACATTTTTTGTAAACGTTTCAAACGCTTCGACGTCTTTTTTCCGTATCATTTCTATCGTCGCACCGTATTCGAATGCTAGTCTGTTGTTTGTAAAAGTTGTGGACAATGTCCGGGGGTCGTACTTTTCATGATTGATTAGATACTCTCCTATCTGATCTGGGACATTGATCCGTCGGATATATATAGGGTTAAAGTAGTTTAATGTTGAGACGAACAGTTTAAATGGTTCTCGAACAGTACCGATCATCGCCGTGTCACTTGGCAATATAGAATCCCATGCTTTCTCGCCGTACACAACATGATGGCATAAGATGTCGAATGTTTTACCGGGTGGTGGGGGCAGGGTATTGTATTTAGTAACAGATTCATTTAGACTTATTATGTTGGGATATCCGAACTTGTTGTATTCAGGCGGAAGGACGAATGTCAAGTTCCGACGCCAGCCGAATCGTAGGAAGATAGCCTGTGTGGTTGTACTAGCGGCTTTGTGGACTTTTAGGAAACCGAGATGGGTCCGTGGTTTCGGAGGCGATAGTTCGATAGTCAATTGTTCACTGCGCAGTTCGGGTTGGGATTCTGTGCTTGCCGGGACGCGTAGAGCTTTGAGCCGCATGTTGATTCTCGTCATGTAGTCGCTCAGTGTTGCAATCGTCAGCAGTAGCAATAGCAGGGGCAACAGCCTGATTGTAATGAACAAATATTTGCGATAAAATAAAGTAAACAGTATTTAGTATTTACATACAATATGGTTTTATTTTGCTTTGTATGGCACATCGAACTGTCACAAATAATATTAGGGGCGCTCGTGGCATAGCCTCTCGCTCCTTGGATTCGATTCCTGTTCGGGTCAAATGACATAATGTTGGAAGGTCTGTTCTACTCAGAAATGCGTCTGGGGTTCAACCTTCACCACAATAGCTGGAAATCGCTATAATGATCATTTTTTGTCGCCGCGATGCATTTAAAAAACAACAACAACACAACAACAAACAATTACATGAATTACTAGTTTTACCATTAAAAGCACTGTCCGTCAGATTGTCGCCATTTTCATTATATTTTCAAAATTTACAAAATAAAGAAAAAATGTTATGACCATATATAATGTAATTGTAAAAAGGGTATAATAGTCTGGTCTGTTGACAAGACATCAGTTACATAAAGTGTTCAGTATAGAAAAAGATCTGACATTTTTTCTTTCAACTTCGAACGGTTTATTGGCATTAACTAGTTTACACTCGTTGATGCTGTATATAATGCACATTAATTAATTATTAATTAATTAGTGAAATATAAATAAATTTTACTCTGTTGTTTACACCAATCAGGTGAAGCTTCTTACACAAGCTGGTATATTGTTTAAGCGCAAAATAATTACTGGTGAACATCCTATATAACTGATTTATTCACTTATTAATTGTTATTAATTTATTGCGAGGTATTGTCTATTAAACCTAGGCGTATTTTATAAGAATCGAAAGCTTGCTTGCTTGTCGATACCAGTGTAAATGGAAACGCGGGAGTATTGTTAATTAATAATGTTGTTATAATGCACCTCTTGGCTATAAATGTAATATTTTATGCCGAAATTAACATTGTATTGTATTGTAATTATGCGTTAATATATTGATTACTTATGGGCGCATGAATTATAATTTTCAGTTGTAAAGTTGTATAAGCTCATGATGTATTATATATGACTAAATCATAGCTTGCAAATCCATAGACACATTTGTACATGGACATTATAGCTTTAAGCGCCTTCGCCCTTCATGTACCTTACCACTTGTGTGTCATGAACTTTGGCAACTATTGTTTCATCGTACCTTGTTACTATGTCAATTATTTTCCGATCAATGTCCAGGCTGGAGATGAAATAAAATTGCTTGTAGGGGTTGACGGGGGAGGGGGTGGTGGTGGTGGGTGGGTGGGGTGGGGGCTCTTATTTACCGCTAATTAGCACGAATTCTTCATACCTATAAAATTATGCTCATACAGATTAGACCTATTTCAGCCTGGAGTCGTATGATCAGGATTGACGTCATTTGCCCCTGAATTGGTAATTTAAACGCTAATTTCTAACTCGTAGATGCAAATCAGTAATGTTTTAACCCGCTGACTTCCAGTTCTTGATTGTTCTGCCCAAACGTTTTTTTTCTCGTCTCCAATAGAATTTTCATTTTAAGTGCAATGTATTTCCAAAATTAACACCAACACATATAATTAATGTAGCTTTTGATCAAATGAAACAGTAGGTAAAGGTTTAATGAAGTTCTGGTATTATGGCGGTTATTTATGTGTTTAGCTTAGCAACGACCGGATTGCTGGCGGCAATTGCGTACCACCAACAGGGATAGTGTGAATCCGTTGGCATGGCAATAATAGGAATCCATTGCAAACAATCAGTTTTCTGATAGGAGAGATATACATGTAGTTTACCTGTTTATGTTGGTCTAATGACTATCATGTACGTGAAATGAGGGAAATTCGGTACAAATAAGCACAAATATCACTAACTACAATTTACGATTACGCTCATTGTTCCGCCTACACTAATGATATAGAAATTGTCAAATAAATCCTAGCTAGTCCAACATTTAATAGATTCCTTAAATCGGTCTACTTGGACTCGCGATTTGAGTGCAAATGTGAACGGCTGAATATAAGAAGGTTTGCTTTCAGATAATTTTTAATGTGTCAATTATATAGATCAAAAGTAAAACATTTTTAAACAAAACGCCCATTGTAGATATTAAAATTAAATCTCTCTCTCTGTCTCTCTCTGTGTCTCTCTGTCTGTCTGTTTGTCTGTCTGTCTGTCTGTCTGTCTCTCTCTCTCTCTGTCTCTCTGTCTTTCTCTGTCTGTCTCTCTGTCTCTCTCTGTGTGTCTCTGTCTCTGTCTGTCTTTGTCTTCTCTGTCTGTCTCTCTCTGTCTCTCTCTGTCTCTGCCTCTGTCTGTCTCTCTCTCTCCCTCTCTCTCTCCTCTCTCTCTCTCCTCCTCTCATCTCTCTCTCTCTCTCTCTCTCTCTCTCTCTCGGTCTCTCTCTCTCTCTCTTCTCTCCTCTCTCTCTTCTCTCTCTCTCTCTCTCTCTCTCCTCTCTCTCTCTCATCTCTCTCCTCTCCTCTCCTCTCTCTCTCATCTCTCTCTTCTCTCTCTCTTCTCTGCTCTCTCTCTCTCTCTCTCTCTCTCTACTCTCTCTCCTCTCCTCTCTCTCTCTCTCTCTCTCTCCTCGTCGTCCTCTCTCTCATCTCCTCTCTCTCTCTCTCTCTCTCTCGTATGTATGTGTGTATTGAAGAAAATAATGAAATTTATGACAGAGTGTGTATTTGAGTTAATTAATAAGCAACTTACCACAGTAGAAGTCTAAAGATTTTGCTTCTCATTGTTACGTTTTTTTTCCATCTGAAATTAATAAAA
The DNA here is from genome assembly GCA_007844125.1 of Sinonovacula constricta. Lineage (NCBI taxonomy): Eukaryota > Metazoa > Mollusca > Bivalvia > Cardiida > Solecurtidae > Sinonovacula > Sinonovacula constricta. Next base: position 45,222,370 of record CM017555.1, read on the forward strand.
GATACGAAGAGTATTCAAATGAAAAAAATAATAAAAATAAATAGCCTACAATATCAACTGGTGTTATAAAATATTAGCTAAGCGCTCAGTTTCAGAATTCAAACTGGAATGGTGTTCCTCCTCCTCCTCCCTCTCCTCCTCCACGTCATGTCATCATCATCAACAACAGCGACACCAAAAGCGACGACAACAGCAAGGAAAATGTAATTTTGCCGAATAACCGACGAAGGCACATATTCTTTCCAACAATGTGTGTTTGAAGCATGTTTATATAACACAGCTTCACTGTCCTTATTGTTTAGTCGCTTAGTGTACAGTTTTGTCAATATTAAAGTTGGGACACATGGCACGGCCGGCTTTTGTATTGTTCAATAAGTGAAATATGAACATCACCTGAACACATCTGCTGAGGTGAAATTAGATAGGTTGATGATATCTATAAATCAAGAGTCATCTTATCATATTTTAATGGTCATTATTGATACAAATCATACAAAAAAGTGACGAATGTTATTTTTGCAAATGCTTCATACATAGTTTTATTCTCATCAACGATTTACATTTTTTTCTGTTGATTTTGTTTTAGCGGGAAAGGTACCGATGAAAATAATCCAATAACATACAAATAAATATAACCCACATAGAAATACATGTAATTGTACACTTGTACTTAAAATACTGCAACAGCGACAATAATTTTAAAGATATTTTGTGCATCCGACACTTTTCCAATTTATTTTGTATAAACGGCAATTCAAATGACAAACTGTATTATCTATATTAGCTATTTGTAGATATTTGTTTCAAACTCAGTGTGTGCTGGCCAACGTGTCCATCAAGTATATTAAAACTGTATCAATTACGGTGCAGACTAGACATTTATATGGTATTTGAGGGGAGTTCGGGAGCGAGTAAGTAAAGCGGGCGACTTGTCACTCTTCTGACTATTCGGACCGTTGCCGCATGTAGTCGACTCCCGGCTTGCTTGATGGACTTAATGTGAGGTATTTCAGCTGACTCACAGCCCGCCGGTGGTTCTACCTAGAAATTGTCTGCTATCTTTCTCCACATAAAAAGCTAGTCGCGATAAGCAAAAGAAGAAGTGGGAGGAGAAGGAGAAGAAAAAAGGGAGAAGAAGGAGTAGGCAAAAATGAAAAAGAAGAAAGAAAAACAACAACAACAACAACAACAACAAAAAACGACAATGGATATTTAAATTTAGTGCATATCAAGTCTTTCATTTTTTAACTAAAATATATTTCCGTTATATAAATTGCATAAATGTGTCCGGTGGAGAATGAAATCATCTGAATACCACATCTTGATGTAGATATACCAACGTTAGCTTACTCTAGCACTACATATTTATACTCTTGTTTAGTGGGGATAGTACGATGTAACACCCTGTAGTGGATATGATACATCTATTTTTTTCAATATTCCATATTTCTTGAATTGGATGACCTTATTGCCAGAGGCTTAGTCTTGACGATTATTTTAAAACGCGAAAAGTACATAACATAGACCCACACGATCCGCACTTTAAATATATATATATTATTTATATATTATATGAAAAATATCTACAGTATATTTATATTCCTCTTAAGAAAATGCAGTCATTTATAGGACAATGTCAGCACATAATTAAGTGATCAGCGGTTTTATTATGAAACACATTTATCATTGTAGCTGAAACGCCAAACATTTATTCGTTTAGCAAGATTTAAAAAAATGTTACTTTTACCAAATGTGACCAGTGGCTTGAAGTTTTGTCTATGGACTTTTGTTCGAATAATTGGCCAGTTACGGTATCAGCTTGTTCGTTCATTGTTTCAAGACGATCGCAATGTATTTAAACCCCTTACAAAGCGGTAACAGCTTGTAAATGTATTGTCGTCATACGAAATTCGCTGACAATAATAGACAACGATGAACGTGAATTCCTTCGTGCCAAGATTGGTCAAAAAATCATGCAAATATTGATTGTTCTCGACAAGTCTATTCGTTTTCTATTTCAACAACCGTCTCTATTCCTTCATTTAAATAACCGTTGACGACCATTCGCTGATTTGTAGATCTACTGCTATGTGATCTTTTTAAAGACTACATATAATCTAGCTATAAATAGCTATTGTACGCTCGCACGTGTACGCACGCACACACGTGTTTACAGATATCCTCACACTCAATTTTATATAAAAAAACATGTTTAATGTAATACGCACGGCGACAAAGACAATTACATTTCTTAATAAACCTACTATTTTAGTGTATAACTGCCATGTAAACCGAACAGAAAATGCTGTCATGGTACACCCCACACGCCCACCACCATTGACAGAAAGCGGATTATTTTGTCCTAACAGGAACGTATGTTACATGCACGTACATGTAACAAGGATTATGCCTATACCAGATTCGCGGATTAATCCACGCGGGGTTGTAACGTGCCCCACCACACTTTTCAGCAGTCAGTGTTGTGTCGTCTTCTCGACACAGTCCGTTTCTCTTCCCTTTTGGGGGAATTGTTAATAGTTCGCGATAATGTTTTTAAGTAAACAACTGTTTTTGAGAAAAAACAAACAAACTGTTTTTGAGAAAACAAAAACAACTGTTTTTGAGAAAACATAAACAACTGTTTTTAAAAAAAACAAAAACAACTGTTTTTGAGAAAACAAAAACAACTGTTTTTGAGAAAACAAAAACAACTGTTTTTGAGAAAACAAAAACAACGCAAAACATGATATCAATTCAGCTATTTTCAATATATAACTTTAATACTTTGACAACATTATTTGTTTTTTCCCTGTCAATTTTCATTACTTAAATTGTCGTCTCTTTTCATTTATGCTTTAAAAATGGTTTCCAATGAAAACACCAAATACTTTGAACACCAATAATGTTACTTATTTAAATGTTTTTTTTTTACTTATTTTAATCATTTGAATACTGATGACAACATATATAATGTGTGGCGACGTTTCTCCAATATACAGAGGCAACGGTGTTGGGCATTTTGATATTTTAATATACATTATATTGTAACTGCAACACATTATTGTTCTGTATGCGTATATAAAGGGCTACATTTAAACTATGCATGCGTTATTATTGCTAAAATTCAATTATACCTTGTTTACACTGTATAGTCTTTCAAATCGCCTTATTTAAAGATGTCTGACGGAAATAAGTCTTTTAAATAGTAATTATCTAAATTTCAGATAATTTGCGTCTCCACCGCAAAACAATATAGTTTCTACATATTAACATGATTTTGTGTGAAACAAACGGCTGTCATACAGTAGTGAAACAAAATCATCTCATCCTTACATACATGTTCCAACTATTTAAAATCCGATGCAAGCACCAAAATTAACTACGAATGTGTTCATACTTCCTACGCCAGAACGCGCAAGAATACAATATCAAGACTCTTGTGGGCGTAAGCAGCAAAGAGCGACAATTTCAAATGTCTTATTAAACAGCCGGTAAATGATAATGAAAATGTAATATGTAATGCAAATAAACCATTAAACATGAAGCCTTTATCCACCAAAATGAAAGTGTGGGTTGTATAGTTTGAGATCAGATGTTTCATTTAACCTAAAAATATCTATGACACTTTCTTTCATCCGGTCTCAGAATTGAAGTCCTTTTTTTTAAAAACAGGGAATATCACAGTGCGTGCAGCGTTTTTATATAAGCAATACTGTGTCCGGCCAAACATTGTAATTTGAAATCCCCCCCCACAAAAAAACAGGAAATATGTGGGACAGAGGACAAGCCAATACAATAGCGACCAATTCCTAAATAGGAACGAGTTTTATTAAAAAAACCCTGACAATGACCAGTTGAGATCTATCAAAATCATAACAGGTTATGACTTGTTGAAAGTTATGTTTAAACACTATACCGATTGCAGTGTAATATAACACCACATAAAAACCCATTTATGTAACTCTGTGGCGTAGTTCATGTAAGTAGAGACCTGCTAAGCAAGAGGTCACGGGTTTTAATTCTACAAATAACAAACTTTTCTACAATCAGGTTGATTACATTGTGTCTTTTTCGTCCATTTTCATCGTGGATAATATTTACCTCTCTTAAATTTCTTAACAATTATTTTTCTATAATGCTATTTGTAAACCACTTTCCATTAAAATCCGTAAATGTGAAGGTCTTTGTAATGATTTGTCCTGCTTTTAGTGTTATAAAACAATGCACATCTGGATTGTCGTAGATTGAACTTTTGGATCGTAAAACATTGTACTTCTGGATTGTAAAACATCGTACTTCTGGATTGTAATACATTGTACTTCTGGATTGTAATACATTGTACTTCTGGATTGTAAAACATCGTACTTCTGGATTGTAATACATTGTACTTCTGGATTGTAATACATTGTACTTCTGGATTGTAAAACATCGTACTTCTGGATTGTAATACATTGTACTTCTGGATTGTAATACATTGTACTTCTGGATTGTAAAACATCGTACTTCTGGATTGAAATACATTGTACTTCTGGATTGTAATACATTGTACTTCTGGATTGTAATACATTGTACTTCTGGATTGTAATACATTGTATTTCTGGATTGTAATACATTGTACTTCTGGATTGTAATACATTGCACTTCTGGATTGTAGTAGATCGTACTTCTGGATTGTAATTCAGTGTACTTTTGGATGGTAATACATTGTTCTTCCGGATTGTAAAACAATGTATTATTACATAGTATTTTGGTTTCCAAAAAGGAAATGTCTAGCGATAATAGAGCTCACGGTCCCATGGGAAATACGCGGTGAAAAGGCTTTTGAGAGAAAGACTGCCAAGTACGACGTCCTGACAAAGCAGCGTAGGGAAAAGGGATGGCATACTTCGCTATTCCCTGTGGAAATGGGTGCCAGGGGATTTGCTGCGATGTCTCTATGGAGCTTCTTCACTGCAATTGGGTTAAATGGAAACCGGAGGGAATCAGTGGCGAACATGCTAGGTCATGCAGCAGAAACAGTGTCACGTTGGCTATGGTTGGGGAAAGATGAGAGGAGCTAGAAACCAACTATTGACACAGGGAATGATCAACCATGAGGGGCCCACCATCCAGAGAAGTGTTTTGAGTTTAAAGGGCCGACACACTTCTATGACGGGTGGCTCTCAACTGAGGATGTTAGTGGTCCCAGCAGTTGTTTCACACATATTTCTGGATTGTAAAAAATTGTACTTCTGTAACGAAATACATTGTTCTTTTGGAGTGTAGTGCATTGTACTTCTGGGATGTAGTACTTTGTTATTCTGTCCTTCTCGGGTGTAGTACATTGTATTTCTGGAATGTATTACATTGTATTTCTGGACTGTAGAACATTGTAGTTCTAGAGTATAGTACATTGTAATTCTGGTGTGTATTTCATTGTATTCCTGGAGTATAATACATTATAGTTCTAAAAACAGCCGTCAGACTCGTGCATACTGACTTACTTTAGTTCAGCAGGTCAGCCGGAAGTTGCGTAATAAGGAACAACTGACTTGGTCCCAGTAATTGCTGACACTTACTCAAGTTGATTTATGATTTTTTTTTACATTGTTGTGGGTAATGTATTATAGTGTGGCCATCAGAGGTATCCTGACTTTAAACTAGTGCTGTAATTGGTCCGGGACACTGGCTCGGTTTGGCATGTATTCCCCCTATAGCTTGAAACACATGTCAATAAATTACCGTTTTTCAATAGGATCACGGCTACATGCAATATAAGCGAATCGATTTATCACATTTGAACTGGAAAAGTCAGTAGTGCAAGAGAGAACAAAAATACAACTTCCTTATTTATGACAAGTGTTGACTAGTGAGTAAAGTAAAAGCAGTAAACTATTCACCTGCGTGCAGCGTAAACTTTCACTATCACGAATATATATACTTACTTAATTCATTGTTAATAGTCACTTTCCTGTACACAGGCAAACGCTTGAAAGTTAGAACCCCATGCACACAAGTTGAAAGTCACGAACACGTTGAAAGTTAGAACCCCATGCACACAAGTTGAAAGTCACGAACACGTTGAAAGTTAGAACCCCATGCACACAAGTTGAAAGTCACGAACACGTTGAAAGTTAGAACCCCATGCACACAAGTTGAAAGTCACGAACACGTTAAAAGTTAGAACCCCATGCACACAAGTTGAAAGTCACGAACACGTTGAAAGTTAGAACCCCATGCACACAAGCTAAAAGTTACGAACACGTTGAAAGTCGAAACTCTATGTACACAAGCTAAAAGTTACGAACACGTTGAAAGTCGGAACTCCATGCACACAAGCTAAAAGTCACGAACACGTTGAAAGTTAGAACCCCATGCACACAAGCTTAAAGTTACGAACACGTTGAAAGTCGGAACCCCATGCACACAAGCTAAAAGTCACGAACCCGTTGAAAGTTAGAACCCCATGCACATAAGTTGAAAGTCACGAACACGTTGAAAGTTAGAACCCCATGCACACAAGTTGAAAGTCACGAACCCGTTGAAAGTTAGAACCCCATGCACACAAGCTAAAAGTTACGAACCCGTTGAAAGTTAGAACCCCATGCACACAAGCTAAAAGTTACGAACCCGTTGAAAGTTAGAACCCCATGCACACAAGCTAAAAGTTACGAACTCGTTGAAAGTCGGAACTCCATGCACACAAGGTGAATGTTACGAACACGTTGCAAGTCGGAACTCCATGTACATAAGGTGAAAGTTACGAACACGTTAAAAGTTGGAACTCCATGCACACAAGGTGAAAGTTACGATCACGTTGCAAGTCGGAACTCCATGCACACAAGGTGAAAGTTACGAACACGTTAAAAGTTGGAACTCTATGCACACAAGGTGAACGTTTGAAACCCAGTTATTTAACGCCTGTGACACAAATGACGTATCATACACTCTACCTAGAGCGAATTTAACTTAAATTGTCCATTGCTTTATTCAACCTTTGTTCAAACGATAGTATTGGTGTTTTTTCCAACCGTATTGTTTAAATGCAGCCCAATGGTCCTTCACAAATATTCTCGTTAACCAAGCCTAGAAATCCATTTCCCTTTTTCTTATCGCTCGATAAAACTAACACATAATGTAGCACTTCTTTAAGTTGTTGAAACGGATCGTTCTACCTGGGGATTTTTTGTTCTATTTGCCTACAGTACAAGCAGCAGTTTAAGTATTGTTACTACTGGCCGGCTAAATAACAACAGGTAGAAAAGAGTTCAAAACCTATGCCCCCGGGGTCTCGGCTGACCAGTCGGTTTGATCATAATCCCTCATTGGTCACTTATTTGTAGAATGCGAGAAAAAGATTTGTAAATTAACAATGGCAATCAGGAAACGATTTTTAAACATTCATCACTGACCTTGACGACGCGATTTCGCTAAAGACGAAAAAACAACAACACGCAAGTTAGCCGATGACGAGAAAAATTGTCAGTTTCCGAGACAAAGAATAATTTGTATGCAGGATATCACGAATAGATAATTTAATTTAATTGATTTAATGATTAAATAAATACAAACATTTCTATCTTCACTAAATAAACATAAAAAATATTGATTGTTATTCGTTCGATCCCACGTATAGGAAATGCGTTCAAATACATTCTCAAAATAGATCGTATCGATTCAATGCTACGTAAACCACATTTGTTTTAAAAATATAGTTATGCTGTTTTCTTTTATAAAAATTGAGTTGAAACACTGGTAGTTACATATGTTATTATACTGTATTTATTTTTCGGATCCACTGGTCTTTTCTTTCCGCAATAAAAAAGAAAGTCTTGTTTTTACTTTATATCCATAATGGTTTTGTCAGGACTTAATATACTGGTGACAAAGTGGCACGTCAATGTGTCATAGTATGTCGCTTGTTCAATGCATGATGGTACAGTTAAGACAGACATTATATCGACTTCAAATGCCATGCAAATACTTGCTCACCTGAACAGGCCACACACACGGGAAAATCTGATGCAGTTTAGTTGTGAACATGTTGATAAGTAGTGGTTTTCTAGTACATTGGAAAACTAAGTAGGATATGATAAATAAATTTTATGGAAGAAAATAAATCTGTCAAAATGGATAAATGAACAAAAACAAACAAACAAACTGTCTACAGATGTAAATGTTGCCAGTCTATTAAACATGGCAATATTTTATTTATAATGTTAATTGCATCTCATGCGATGTGATAAAAATGTTGTTTATTGCATGTATGCATATGGTTGATTCAATAAAGTTTAACAAGAACACATTTATATTTAACATATATATATATTACCCCGCACCCCACGTTGTGTTTCATATATTTTATTATTCAATATTAATGCTGTCATATTTCTAAATCAGCGAAATGTATGTAATATATAAACACGCCAGCTCGCTGTAAACACGTTTATTTAATATTCTGAAATAGGCAAACATTCTTCTATGACAAGAGTTCTCTAAAATGCATCAGTTGCAATGATATTAATTTACTATGAACGTAGAACCGAAGGATTGTCTTTAAGTATGCAGTTAATATGTGTAATGCATGCCATTTTTGCGACTCATTAGGCTCGCTTATTTAACTTTTGGTATTCAGTCGAATCACCGAAAGGTTTAACAAGAGTACAGATAAGACTGAAGATATTAACACAGTGCCGAGGGCGTGAATGTGGTTAGTATACTTATCAAAATATATTATTGAAAATGTCTGCAATGCTGCAGGCCCATATTCACCAACCATTCTTAAGTAAGAATTGCTCAAGTCATGGATTTTAATTCACATTATCTTCCTTATGTATTCAGCTACGTGTCTGTATTTTTGCATGATACTTTAACTTTGCTACCGTCAGCTTAAAATCACAATAAAACTTAATAAATAAGCTTATTTTTTGTTGGTATGAAAATTGTGACTTAGGCTTTAGTCATGACTTAGGCTTAAGAATGGATGATGAATACGGACCTAAAAGAACATGCGAAGCATGACTATCCTGAAATTTATACGAATGCCTCATGCGTAGGCAGTCTACGTATGTGTTTACAAGTGTTTATATGTGTAAGTGTGCTGTTTGCGTGATGGTGACATGTGCGATAATGCGTTATGTGCACGTCCGAATGTAAAAAAAACCCTTACAAAGACGCGATTGTCCCCGAATGATTTCATGTATATATGTCACGATAATACTAAAGCTATATACAAATCCACGTATTCGACGATTTTCGACAAGTAGAATTATTGTTCTTGTAAAACAATACTCAGTTATGTCTCCCAATAGCGCACTCAAGTTCGTTACTGTATGTGAAAACATTGCCTTCATGTATAAGACACAATGTACGCCCGTGTACTAGCGGTTCCAGTTTCTGATTTATAACTTATAAACCTGCTTCGGTTTGAGTCCTTGCCAGGAAAATTTCCTAAGTTAGGCAGGTGTTCATACTGACCGGCGTTGCATAGGTGGCTTTACCTAGACGATTGTCCTGTCTATTCCGTCACCAATAATAACCGAACGTAATGACCATGATTGTGTCGGTGCTATATATTAAAACAACAAAAGCAAAAACAACACACACACAAACAACACAAAAAATAAAAACTTACAAGATTATGACACGGCAGATCACCCCGCGTTTATTTCCTGAGAAAGATTTGTTGTGACATATACACGTCTGCTGCAGAATAACGCAGTTATTGGTTCCCACCACACTAGCAAACTACTTTTCGATATTAACCCTTTTTATATCGTCTATACTTTCCGCATAATGCTAAGCGTATACTATTACGGACGGTAAAATGTCAGCGAGAGTTCCGTCTATTGTCTCCATTCTCCCATAGTAGATTATAAGAATAGTTATTGGCTTTTCCAACAGATTAAACAATGGGCACTGTTATGAGTTGCTTAATAGTGTGAACTTAATAGTTATAATTGGGTACCTAATTAGTATACCTGTAAATTTGCTATGCATTATATTCTGTGAGGTGACGTGAGAAATTAAATGAAAGATAAAATGTTGGCCAAGTGTCGCAGGCCACTAGTTAAGTTGTAACAAACATTTTACGAGGTACGAGGGGAGTTCAATGAATACGCGGAAAAGAATCGCCGTTTCTCTGCTTTTTAAGTTAGCTAAAATAAACTTATATAGTATTAAAACAAACATATCTTGAAAATATACAGCAAATATTGCTGTTGAGACATGTATCATGAGTTAACAACGGTCCCTATGGAAACCACATATAACGATTACCGGTCCACTTTTGTTCATTTTTACAAATAGTCGCGGTTTTATAAAGGCGTCGCATTTTAATGTTTATCATGCAATTTCTACCAAATTTTGCATGATTAATGCGCAATATGTTGGCGTTACGTATATGACGTCATGTAAGAGTGTGACGTCATTTAGGTGTTAAGCGGCCATATTATTTAGTGCGTATGCGTTAAAATGGCTGCAGAACAATGATCTTCAATTAAGTTTTGCGTTTTGAATGGATATTCAAAGAAAGAAACTATGATTCGGTTACAAAAGTCATAGGGTGATCAGGATGAAGAAAACGGCAATGTACAAATGGCATGCCCGATTAGTAGACGGCCAGCAAATCACCATGACGACAAGCGCAGTGGACGTCCCAAGATTGTAACGTCAAATCCAGTCACTGTGATAAAGGAACGTGACGACGTTGGGCCGGTTTTATTGTCATTACTTTAGAAATACATGTACTTTTATAATTAATATTTATCAGCTTTAATTGAAATTTTGTATGTATGTTTACTCTAATATGTATTTACAAAATGTGAAGAGAACATGAAATTCCCATGAGTATTAATATTACTTTTCCGCGTACTTATTGAACACCCCTTACTTACGTAATACACATCAAAGCGTAAATTATGCTTCTGTAGAAAAGCTAGTGCTAAACACTGCTGGTAGCTTTAGTTCTTATGGCTCCGCTTTCCTGCTGTCAAGCACTTTAATTATAGCTAAGACAAATACGATCATGTAAACAAGATAATGAAAAGAAAATATGACTGTTCTGTTTTGTTCTCTTCGCTACTGGTAAAACAAACGAAAGTGTTGTTACAATTATAATTATCACTACATGCTTGTTTACAGAGCTTTAATTGTATCTCCCACGTGATATCTTAGCGCATGCGTACTGAGAAATATAATTTATTCATCTTGATTGACCAATGACAATTACGTATTTAGGCGACACTTTTTTAACCTTGGTAGCGAATCCGGACCAGAGTGTTTAATTAATCTTGATTATAACATCGATTAAAAAGACTCTGAGTATGATTGTGCATCAACCGAACGTCCTGAAATAGTTATGGATCCGGATCCGTCCATCCATCCACCCGTCCGTCCGTGCCTATTACCTAATGTATTTTTATCGGAACCTTTTAATTCAGCAGCTTTTGTGTATTGTTAACCTTCTATAATATGGCAAATTTATCTTACGTCACATTTTTTTCAACCAATCAGAGAGTGGTTTATTTGGTACCCCCTGAGATCTAGCTATAATATCACGCCATTAACCTGGTCCTGCCTGGATAAATAAACTGTATAATTTTATACATGTATATAGGATTCATGACTCTTATGTGTATCTTATTTATGTTCTAGTAACGGTAGCAGTTTGACTATATCTAATACGTGTAACAGTTTCTCACCTCAGTTCTGGAGAATTTGGGCATAATCGGTGCATAAACTTATATTTTTTTTATTCTAAAAAGCTGTTTATAATATAACTACAAGCGAATTGTACAGCACAAATCGTGAATTTAATCAGTTTAAATGAACATCCTTTCCAAATATTTCTAAAAATAGATACCGAAGTCAGCGCGAACTACCCGGATAACGATTTACGCGATCTCAAAATTGATTTGTCAAGTTGTTTTCTTAGTAAAAAAAATAGCTTTCCTTGCCTCGTAGCTTAGGAAACTCCTGTTTGCAATGATGAGTAGGGATTTGTTTCACTGTTCACACAGATCTAGGGCATCAATGAACGGTATTTTGCAGTGCCTTTTCTGGTAACAATGACTTATTTGGTTATTTAAGAAAAAATATCTGGTCCAATCTGTCGGCTACCTATAAGAGGAAGAAAAGAAGTGAACTTTAGTTCCATATTTAGTTTATACCTATTTATTTACCTATTTTATTTATTTTTCCATATATGACTGCAGGTCTATGTGTGTGTAAAAATGTTTTCAAATGTTTCTATGTCTCATCGTGTCTGTTTCGATTTGATTCTATAATAGCAATTTTTAACATTAGATACATCATCAATTATCATTCACTCTTCTAGCTACCAATTTTAGATTTCTGTTCTCTACACAATGCTTTACTGACAAACAATTCCATCGACAATGCAAAATTAGTTAATAATATTACCCTTATAATAACGTATTACCTTTTCTGGATTTAATCATCAATCCTATCTTTGTTGCACATTTTGTCCTGAATCTAAAAAAGGTTAAATCTACAACACATCAATCGCAACGCTTTAAATATTTCGAACCACCTTCATTCATAAAACAAATGTCAACAAACGGGGTTTACATATGGCACAAAAACATGTTCAATTCAACTATGATCATGAGACGCTTTGTTTACACGTTACGTCATAGATGTTACAATCTTTTTTCATTGATTTCCTGTGTTTTTGTACATGTATTGTATGCTAAATTGCTCATTGACCGCTTAAAGCGGTAACGAGTTCAATAAAGTTGAGTTGAGTTGTAGTCTAATTTGGTTAACTTTGATGCGTAGCTGCCATAAAAAAGAACGGCAATTACTGGGTAAGGGTATCTCTGCTTCCAATGTGTTGCAAGACTAGAGAGATTAACTTAGTGTGACATCACCTTCAGTAACAACAGAATGTTGCTCAATCGATAAAGTACTAAGTACAAGACTCGATCCCAACAAAGCTGTTGTATCAATACAGCAAACATAATCCCTTTATGTTAATCCCTTCCAGGCCCAAACATCTTGTGACTTACTATTTAAGCTGTACACTATAATACGCACCATGTAAACTAGTGATTGTATCTAATAACTTAAAGGTTGTGTCCGACAGTTCGGTCCAAAATTTTTTTTCTCAAATAACCAAATAAGTCATTAATACATGAAAAGGTCTTGCAAATTGCCGTTCATTGATGCCAAAAATCTGTGTGAACAGTCAAGGATAAATCCCCAATCGACAGGTGTTAACTATCCGAACCACGCTGCAGAGAAAGCTAATTTTAAACATAGAAAACCACGTGACCACTTATTTTTATACAGTCATCCGCTCTGACGTCGATATCTATTTTTAGCAGAGACAACTATCGCGCTTTTTATCGAGGTGGAAAGACTGAAACATTTTATAAGATTTTTTTCGCGATTAATACAGTCTTACAATAAAATTAGTGTTTAAAATTGTCTTTATAATGACCGACAACGGTATGGCTTTATGCAAAAAGTATGATCAAATTCCCCAAAGCGATGATTAGATATTGGTACGTGTAGTTAATATAGGCAAACTGTAGGATGCCACCTTTAAGTTAGCGTTTGTAATGTTAATTCGATTAGTAAACCGAAAGTTGATCGTAAAAGTCAAAATATTCATTAGACGTATCACACAAGCTAGTAATTTTATTTGTTAATATGAATTGGCTGACGTGACGTAAATTCGAGTCTCAAATAGCAATCGTGGATACATGCCATGCAACAAGTTACAAGAAGTATACGGAACAGAGGAATATAAATAGGCAATTGACAAAATATCCTCCACCACCGGACAAAATGTATTTAGGTCATTTTAGCATAGGTGAACAGACCGCCCCCGCCCCAAAGTGAATTGTGCATGACAGAATCCCTCCTCCATCCACACCGTCAATTTTACAAGGCGGATAAAAAGCCTCCCAACATTTAGTGTTTTCTTTTTAATGTAACAATTTCTTTTTTTGTTCACAGTTATTTCATAAATCTAAACATAATCACGCAGGTTAACAGATATTTGCAAAGACAAGTTTGATAGAAATCTCATTATAACGGGCGGGGCGGGTGGGGGAATTCTGTTCGAAAATTCACAAGGAGGATTATGCCCGTCTTAGAAAATTCATAGTGATGGATGGATTCTGTCTACCTATGATGCGCCGTGTATTTACATTAAACTGCGTTCATACAGTTTTAAAGCACTGTGGCCTAATTTTGCTAGGTACAGATCAATTACTGTGTCATTATCGAGTCAATCAGTGAATTGTTTATGACTGACGTTTATACAATGAAACATTTTATCGCAGGGCATGTTCAGGTATAAAAAAGGTTGCCGAGCTGAAACAGGTTAAAATAGTTGAAAAAAACACACACAAAAACAACAACGTCGGGATGTTTTTGATTCTCCAATCCTAAAGGTACCCCATTTTTAAGTTTCACAAATGATCTAGTGAGAGGTAATATTTTATTTCTTTATTTATTGCGGTGCAGCAAAGGTTTGCTTTATTGAACAAAAATAAATACATAAATGGAATTTGACCAGCTGTGACTTAGTCGTTTCGATTTACATAAGCTTGCGTTTACTTCAAGACGACAATATATGTCAACATGCCAAGTTTATATGTTATTAAACTAACACACAAACAGCAATAAGCTCGAAAAGTTTTCTCTTCGCTGTTATATCAACAGATATACGCCTCAACCATCTTTGATCATTTATTCATATTAGTTTTAATGTCAGCAGCTTCAACCACAACCACTTCCACTACTCCCGTTAAGCAAATTTACACTAAGGTGTATCTATTTAAGTGGTATGCCTGACAGACCAAATTCGCGAACGCTAACCTAATACGGAAGTATATAATGCCCAGTGAAGTGATGCCCGTAAGCATAACCCCCCCCCCCCCCCCCCCCCCCTGCCCGACCAATATTGACGTGCCTTGATAATAAAAATCTGATCATAAGATGTAAATTGACTGACACTATTTTCTGTGGGAGCAATGAGGCACCCACTACCACTTCATGGTAGACCGCCAGAATCAGTACGAGTAGAAACAATTTTTACTTAAATACGATTTTCAACTCTAATGGACCAAACATTATGCATTAACATATATACTATTTGAACCCCAACCAGGATAAAATCAAAATACATGTTTGTTAAGACAACCAAAGCATACTGCCATATAAACGTCAATGTGGTTATAGAGTATAATTATGTGTGGGTCACCACTTGTCACAATATGATCATCACTGCACAAAAAACTGTTATCATTATCCTAATTAAGTCTATTTTGTGTGAGTAAATGCAGAAATGCTGTAACTACCAATGTTATATAATTGGGAAATAGCAGGTTTGTAAATGTAGTATTTCAAATTAAACTGTCACGTGACCATCAAATCTACCCCCCCCCCCCCCCCCATCGCCGCAATTCCTTTCCCCGTGGGGACAGGTGGACATAAGGTCTTAATATATTACAACGTCAAATGCTAATTGGTGGAATGTATAAACACCCCATTGCCAAACGTGTACGTCAGGTCATGTCATTTTGATCACAAGGGCAGACCTTGGATTCGACAAGAGAATGTGCGTACTTTTTGTTTCAAACTTTATGCGAAGAAGTGTTTTCCACGACCTCATGTTATAAAAACGGACCAAACTTTGACATAGTAAATATTCAGTATATATAAAAACATATAATAAACAAAATAAAGATATAATAAACAAAAGGAAGATATAATAAATAAAAGAAAGATATAATAATAAAAGAAAGATATAATAAAAATACCAGAGTATCCTATCCACATTCAATCTATAACAAAAAGAAAGAAACGATGTGGAAATATTAGTTGAATCACGTTTAAAGCAAACGAAACAATTTATTTAATACTGTGAGTAAACAGAATATATTAAAATCGACCAAGGGGAACACAATTAAAAAGTAGAGAACGGAACAAAGAGAAAGAACACCCACGGGTGGAGGGGGGGGGGGGGGTGTAAGAAAGAGAGTGAGAGACAAAATAATATGTAGAGAAGTGAAGGTATCAAACAAATGGATAATTATGAACAAAGAAAGGTGAATAAAACAAGAGTATGAGATTATAATTGTGAACAGTTAGTTCTCCGTGAAAAAATAACTGTTTAAAAGCTGATAAACAAACGAATAGATAAAGAGATCCGACGAAAATACAATTCTTTGGAAACACAACTTGCAAAAATTGGTAACATATTTACATGTACTTACAGGCCATAGTTCACCTTCCAGCTATTTTCCACATAATGAATATATCCCCACGTGCAAAAGTAGTCCTTTCAATAAAGCATGCCCACTGTTGCCTGATGGTCATTTAATCCATATTTCATACACGTGCTTGTAATAGGATACTAAGTCATTACAACGTCATGCACACGTTTTCTTTTCACATTTCGCATTACAGTCTCATTGACCAATACGAATTTGTATAGTCTATTAATATATATTAATAAATCAATTAACATAGAAAAGGGAAAGTTTGGTGCATGTCTGGCAATCAATCCATAATAAAGTATTGTTGTCTCGTTTGCTCAAATGTTTTTTTAATTACAAAATAACTTGAAGAATATGCATCAATTATCTATCATATGAATTGCAGTCTCATTTAGCCACCCTTTTATTGTAACAAAAACAGAAGAATGTACGCCGTTTAATTCGAAAATTTGTAGTGTAGTCTAATTATGTCAACTGCCTTCAATTAAACGAAATAAGAAAAAATACACATAAACACTACCGTTGGTCATCGAACTCATCACTACTCAAGACACTTTCACTTTGATGCAACATTTGACCAAAATGAATGTCCTGAGGCTGGGGGTGGGGGTGGTGGTGATGAAGGGGGATCCGGACAAGCTTTGATTTTGAACTACACAAATTCTTTTACAACACGGCCTCGGGCTGTTTTAATTTGTCTAATAAAGCGTTTTCGAGATAGATTGTCAATTTCAATCTTTCTCTTTCTGTTCAAAGAAACAAGGCTTTGTGTATTTAGTATTTATAATGCATAACGGATAAAAAAACTAAGGTGATATCCGAAGGTTTACCTATATCTAATACATGTTACAACAGCTTACCCAAGATCTGGATATTCCTTTGCACAACTACTGCATTAAACTATTACCTTAGTTAAACGCAAATGTACGCTTTGCAAACTGAATGATATAGAAGATGAATTTCATTTTTTTTACTTAAATGTCCCATATATGCAGCCTTTAGAAGACAGTGCATTCCTAAATATTTTTTACACCAATACAAACATGTTTAAATATATCACTCTTATGCAAATTGAAAGTATACTGGTTCTTAAAAATATTGCAGTGTTTTGTAATAAATCTTTTAATTTAAGAGACACTCTATTGTAATTTTGTAAATATACATTGTACATGCAACATTTCTAAAGATGTCTGTAACTGTTAAATATTACTTAGTATGTCGTATTATTAATTGTGATTGTCCTTTTACTCACTGTTCACTTGTCACATTTAATGTCATGCTATGCTTTGTTGTTTTTTGTAAATGACGATGAGCTTGTCATGCTTATGTCAAAATAAATGTTTCGTTCGTTCGTTCTTTAAAGTCTGGACTGTTTATAATATTACCACAATTGTTAGACAGTTCAAATCCTGAAATTTATTGCGTTTAATGTCTTTTATTTTCAAATCTAGAAATAAAAACGTAGGGCATTTCAGCTCACAATCGATATCGACGTCAGAGCTGATTACCCGGATGATCACGCAAAGTGGCAATGGTTTTTTTCTTAGGTTTAAAATATCTAACTGTGCACCGGATAGGAAATACATGTATTGACAAGTGGAGAGTTATGTTTAACATATCACTGGGATGTAGGGCATTATTAAGCATCATTTCACGTGATATTTTCATGCAACAATAATTTATTTCATATTCCCTAGCAATTGTGACTCATATTTTAGCAGAGGTTAAAACAAAGTCAACTTTAGTTGTATCGACTTAAAAGTTACGTTTCTTTCCCTCCCCCCTTAGTATATATATTCAAATTCCGCAAGCAGGAATATTTTGATTGTCATTCCGTCTGCCGAACCAGCACAACATTTGGACCAAATGACCAACGGCGAACGATGTGTCAACTTCATGCAGCTTATTTTTATGTTTATTCTTACTTGCATAAGATTTTACAATATAAAGATGGTATCCAATAGTTTGAACAAAAAATATTTTCATTAAACATTCTTATAAATCATTCTTACCTGAACAGATCTCGCAAAATGTTGTTTTTTGATGTCCTTCACCTCTCTGAAAAGTGAACCATAACGCCTCACTCGTCCTTACAAACATGTAGGAATCCCAATCGTTCTTATTTATAGATTTAAAAAGAATGAACATTTTAAGTGTTGATTAGTGAGTATTACTGCCCTTAAATTGAGATACTATTGAAAACCGACAAAGCTTAGATTATGTACGATTTTTTTTTCTGACGAAACTATGCACAAATCCCCCCAAAAGAAGTCAGATATAGTTACATGTATTAGATATAGGCAAACTGTCGAATACCACCTTTAAAGGTGTAGTTTAATGCCTTTATTTTTAAGGAAGCTTATTTGTGTATATGACAAAGTTACGCTAACCTTAACAAAATATTTAACACAATCTCAAAATACTTTAACATGGATTGCAAAATGAAATAATATTGATTTCTATTTTGTCAACTCTTGTGGCAGATTGTAAACTTTATATTGTGTTTTTTTTTTTTTGCGGGAGCAAATACGAGTATAAATGCACATTCAAAGCAATTCCAATTATTATAAAGAAAACGCCTATCTATGTTACAATAAATGTTATTTTAAAATTATGTTTACTGAGACACAGTGATAGCCACAGGCCATGTAAACAGTAGAAAGTATTCACATTGTTTATGTTACATCATTACATCGCACATTGTACTTGACCCATCTCTTAAAGGATATGAAGGTCCTAGACTGCTACACGCCGACTTTCTATTCGCAACAAGGATGTTTATTTTATGTAATATGTAATCAAGTAAGAGCTAGGGTGTGAGACATCCAAGGCGCCGTAGAGAGCATGCGCTTTAAACAAAAAGATGACAATCCGGGAACTAAACACTCTCTTACACTGTCTATTAATTACATAACCATTTGTCAGTAACGAACCATAACTCTGATGGGAAGAAGAGTATTTGCTATTTTGTTTGTTTTCCTTGTTCTTTGCTACATCTGTATCTTCAAGCTTCCTTGCTAACATCGGTATACACGTGCTCGATTTATTTTGTTAAACAATACATCGACAAACTGCTGCGAATTCCTATAAAAGCCAGTTTTTTTTTTATAATTGCAAGCTACACATTATTGTTGCTAGCTACAATGTAAAAACAACAACAAAATACTCAGTTCTTTTCTCTGAAAAAGATATCACAGAACAGGTGCGATTTGCTGATTTTTTCCAGCTACATTATCGTCCCCATAAAAATGTATTCCATAAGATGCGCCGCTCTCCATGAACGTTAAAGGCAAAATGTTTAGTGAAGACTTTCGCCAACAGTGGAAGACCTTTGAGAAGTGTCAATGTGCTGGTAGAGAGTGGTCCAATATCACGTGACACATTCAGCCTTGAATGCCAATCTCAGCAACACTTGCTGTGCGAACAACCGACAGAAAAGCTACAAGCCTTATATAAATTGACCCTTAACCCCACCATCCAATGAATTTACACATATAAAACATTTTTGTTTTCTACAACTGTTCGATTAAGCTCCCACCCCTCGTTATTACAATTTAGTAATATACAATTACATACCACACATGTCACTTTTCCTACCCTTGTAAACATATTGCAAGAATATTACTCATAAAATAAGCACAAGGTTGTCTGCGACACCCCAATCTTTTCATGAAATCTATTGTATCGGAAAGTTTTCTTAAACATTTTTTCTTGAGGAGTCATCGTCTGGTTCATATCTGCTTGAAAAAACAAGTTGTTATGTTCTATGTTCCGACTCTTAACAGAAACTTTTAACCCCAAAATCTATTTGAACCCTAATCTGTGTATGATATATTAAGGGCACTAACATTTTAAAAATAATTAACAAACACACTCTATTCTTTTTTTCAGGGGCCCTTTTGTTCGACTCTGAAGCCACTACCAGCACGTTGTCCAAGCGACTGGCCCTCAACATCCCAGTGTCCAATTACCGGTCCCGGTCAGGTGCTCGCTACTTCCGGGCTCATCCAGCATTCCTGAAATGCGCCGAGAAGGCCATTCTGCTGCTGCTGCAAGATGGCAAGGCAGTGAGTACTACCGTATATGCATTTTATTTCGTCGGGGTTCATATTTCGTAGTTATATGATTAATAGATAAATGGTGAATATTGTATATTTCATTAGTTTTTCGACGAGGCCATTAAGTACCTGACTGTACTACACGCCTGTTTTCATAAATAGCCAACTCGGCGAATAATTAACAATTTTCGTTTGGGATAATACTTCGCTGTCTCTGATACATGTGTATACGACATATACTGTACAGGTGTAATGATTTCTGTTCCTGCATTTATTTTCCATGGCAGTAATATTCCACTGACTTTTTAAGCATGCCCATATGCATACTTATTATAGCAACAAGAGAACAAGGCTGTGAACAATACCTTACATTCACTCTTTTTCCTTTGGGAAATCGTTCGATGACTGTATTTATACAGGTGTAAAAACTGTCCATTTAGAGTATGTTTCAATCTTTCATGATCTCTTCCCCTATCCCCCGCCCGATCCACAATATGCACTTGCATGGCACATGTTGTTTTAAAATGAAGGTAGTAATATATTAAAATCGTCCTTATTACACATTTTCTTAGAAGTTTTGAAAGTGGGACAGGTTGAAAAAGAAGTAAAAGATCTAATTCATGTGCTTATTATGTCGAAAGCTTTAATAGCAGTTATAAGCTACTATAATACCCAGCCTGAAAACAAAACTCTATACCCTGAGCAAAAGGGTTTGCGCAGTAAACACAAGCCAAAATGAAAATAATTTAAATAAGGAACTACTTTTTTTCAGGTAGAGATTAAGCGTGGTTATATCACTGCTGATGAATCGACTGGCACTTTGGCGGACCAGTATCTACAGGCGGGTCTGGGTATCGAACTAGGACTCGCAAGCGGCAGCACAGGCACGGTCGAGGATGTAGCAGCCGCCATCTTGAAATCCTGTCCTGTAATAGTAGAAGTGAGCATTCTTGTTTTGAATAAACACGCATAAAAATGAAGATTTATAAGATATAAATTAAAAATAATATAAATCGTTTGTGTCTATAATATTCGAGACCTACATGTAAATATGTTGTGCAGATTTAAGACCTAATTATGAAGTCTATATATCATAAATTACATTTCGTTATATATGATTCACAATTTCGCCATTATCGTATTCCATCTATTCAAAAAGTTTGTTAAGATTAATAGTACACTTCTTTTTTTTACATAAAAACATAACATTTTTAACATAAAACTTTTTGTCGCTGACTTGCTGAAGGTTTGATGGTGATAATGAATGTTGCTGAAAATATGATGATAATGATAATGGTCATGATGATAATTATTATAATTATCCACATGCTCATAATCATGATTGCTATGATATTATTACAGCGGGAGATACGAGACCTGGTCGTCATTATCAAGTCGGACAAAGTCCATGCGCACATGTCAGGGCCAACAAGCAGCGGTCCTAGTGTGACGCAAGATGGCTACTCTGGAATTGGTGACGTCACTTCCTGGGCGGCGGCAAAGATAAACGAAGGACTAGGTAACTAGGACTTAGGCGCCATCTTTTTATCTCCTCAGTCCGTCGTCGCAAAGGTTTGCTTTCATACTTTTGTAAAAAAACTGCGAGAAAACCGCTAAGCTAACCTGCCGCACCCATTTACTTTATTTATTTTGTCAGGGATCTTCTTTAACTGAATATTTCCGCACATGTATGTATGTGTGTGTGTGTGTGTGTGTGTGTGTGTGTGTGTGTGTGTGTGTGTGTGTGTGTGTGTGTGTGTGTGTCTGTGTGTGTGTCTGTGTCTGTGTCTGTGTGTGTGTCTGTGTGTCTGTGTGTCTGTGTGTCTGTATGTATGTGTGTGGTGTGGTGTGGTGTGGTGTGGTGGTGTGGTGTGGTATATATGCATGACATTTTCATTAACGTCAAAAGTTGGTGTATTGCACTGAATGACTCGATGTGTTGAACTTTGTTGAATTAACATAATTGATAATGGCAGCGCAGTGCAACTGCTTTGTGTGGCACAAAAAGAAATTTGTTTAATTTAAAAAACAACAACACAACTTCAAATACACCAAACCGTATATTTTCGACTCTTTGTCAGCGCCAAATTATATTATTTAAGACATGAATAACAAGTTATATAATATATACATACATGTATATATATAGATATCCCTCCTTTTTTGCGTAAATAATTGTTTTGATATATTATGCATAATGCCTTTTGGAACGACATAACTAAATCATCCTTCGTATACACATAACGACACTTTATATCAAATATTTGTTCGTTGCTTTACATTGTTATGCATATAATTTGTTAACATGTTTTTTATGAAGTTATCTATTATTTACAAACTGTTTCATTTTGTATTATGTTACTCGGCAAGGAGACAGACACCGATTGTGCCTTTTGTTTCTTGTCTGGTGATGCATTCACTGGAATTATCGATGTGTTGCGATTATTAAAGGTGGCAACCGTCATTTCGTCTATATCAAACAGTATTTTACGCCTGTTTGTGCGTGTGTGTTTGTGTGCTTGTTTGTTTGTTTGTTTGTGTGTGTGTGTGTGTGTGTGTGTGGTGTGTGTGTGTGTGAGTGGTGTGTGTGTGTGGTGTGTGTGGGATGAGTGTGTGTGTGGTGTGTGTGGTATGTGTGCGTGTTGGTGTGTGTGGGGGTGGGTGGGTGTGGGGTGGTGGTGGTGTTTGGTGTGTGTGTGTGGTGTGTGTGTGTGTGGTGTGTGTGTGGTGTGTGTGTGATGTGGTGTGTGTGTGTGGGGGGGGGGGGGGGGGGGGGGGTAGATGAATTCCGGATTATTATCTGTAAACAATCATATTTTAGTTAAAAAAGTTGTGTACATTACTTTAATTGTTTGATATTACATCTCGCGAAATAAATTAAACGTTTCTTTCTAAATCTATAAATAAGCACGATGGGGATTTCTGCTAAAATATATACCAGAGCGAATTACCCGGATATAACGTTTTCTCAAAACTAAGTGATCATGTGGATTTCTTAGTTTAAAAAAATAACTAACTGTGCAGCATGGCTCAGATAGAAAATACATGTTTGTAGGGTCAGGAATAGTGTTATGCTTTAATTTTACAGAGATGTAGGGCATCAATTAACAACATTTTGTCGGAGATTTTCAGGCAACTGTATTTCATTTGGTTTGTTTGCTGAAAAAGAAATTGGTCCAAACCTTTTAAAGGTGGTATCCGGTAGTTTGCCTGCATCAAATACATGTAACACTATCGTACCTCTGCTTTACGGAATTAAGGGCATACATTCTGCATAAACTAATACGTTAGTCTTTGTAAAGACAATTTTGATCACATCCCTATGTTCTTAGACAGTACAATTAGGCTTAAAATCACTCTTAATATCCATTATTTTTAAATAGGATAAATAAGCACGAGAAAGATCTCTGCTAAAAATAGACCTCGACATCAGAGTCGATAATCTACTGTGGCTCAGATAGGAATTACCTGATTGCAATAACTAGTAGGGATTTACCATTCACTGTTTACACAGATCCTGGGCATCGATGAACAGCATTTTGCAGGATATTTTCAAGTAACAATGACTGATTTGGTTATTTGTGAAAGAATATTTGGTCCAAACTATCGTATACCACCTTTAACAACGCTTACTGAACAATTGGTAGCTAGAATCAATATAGGTTGTGTCTCTTTCTGAACCTAATGGTAGATACATTTTAGTAATCTGGTTATTTGAGAGTGAAAGGAACACAATAGAATTAATTGATTTTCAATAAATTAAATATGAATAGGAACAAGTATAAAAGTTATAAAATCAATGCATAGATCAAGTACTTTGAATGTTTGAAAGCTTGTCCATTGTGGCATTTTGGTTACAGCTTTCAGCGAATCAATTTCTGAAACGTAACAATATATTACACAATTATAATAATCCTACAAAACTTTTTTTGTTTCTCATAAAACTCTCTTCATGTAAACACGTGTTATGTTATGTTTGCTTAGCATGCTAAAATTCTCAAAATGAATTTGTTAATAAATCCAAACCAGACCTGGTAGCGCAATCTGTAGAGCGTCAGGTCCTAGGAACGGGAGGCCTCGGGTTCGATTCCGGCCCGCGACATACCGAAGTCGTTAAAATGGTAGTGGTAGCTCCCTTGCTAACGCTCAAGCTAATTTAAGGGTAGTTCCACGACTGGTTGGCCCTGTGTCAGGATACTGTGACTGGGTATGGTATTATACCACATGTTCAGGGCATGTTATACACATTAAAGGCAGCACTTTAACTGCTTCAAGTGGACACCGTCTCCAAATAACTGAAATACTTTTGGTGGGACGATAAACCCAATAAATAAACAAACAAACAAATAATTAATCCAATTTAAGGAAATCATGTAGGGTGAGACAAAAACAACGACATGGTCACTGCGTTTAGTCACAGTTGGGACAACAATTTCATGTGGAAGGGACCGGTGAGGCGGAGGTTCTATCCAAATATATTTCTGTTGTCTGCATCTACCAAAGTCGGAACTCCTCGGGTAATTCCATTGACGGAACAATAATCCCTCGGACCAATCGGAACACCCCGGATAATTTACGAATCATCTATGGGAAGTATGTAGGTAGTCTGATTACCTCGGCCATTTCCTAAAATGGGACTTCTGTTGTGGCAGACGTCAAAACAAAGATGGCATCTTGGATGACAGCTTACTATAGTACGATACCTGTAATACTTCACTTTGTGGCTGCTTCCATTATAAATCATCCAAGTTTAATTTACCCGGCGCAGCAGAGATACAGCTGTCAAACGACGCCATTGTTTATGTTTTGTGCGAACTACATTTTAAGCATCTTCTCCCGACTTCCGGCGATCAAAACGATCGTGATTTGAGCACGTATCATTGCTACAGGTACATCCGAGGGATGATTGTCCCGAGGACGGAATTACCCGAGGAGTTCGATTGCAACTGTCACTGTATTTTGATGACGTCATTGGCACCGACATACTTATTTTGCGGGGTTTCCCGTCATACATCCAAGAGATTATTCGTGATTTATCTGAGGCATTCCGATTGCCCAAATAGCTGAACATCTCTACTATGACTATAATAGTAATAGGTTTGTAACCGTTTACCTTAGCAACGTAAAAATGCTGCAATTTTCATAATTATAGTAAAACATATGTTTGATACACGTCAATATGTGTAACCGTTTTACCTACATGTAGCAACGAATAAAGTGCTACAATTTACCATACCTATAGTAAAACGTATGCTTGATAAACGTGTGTATCCGTTTGACCTAGCAACGAAAAATTCTACCGTTCACCATAAAAGATATATTCAAAGGACTGGAACAAATTATATTTAAGTACTTATTTCGAACATAAAATTTGGGCTTTCTGTTGATTTCCTTGTACAAATGCTCAGCTGAGTCTCCTAAACTTGGTCCAGGCTCGCCCCACAAGAAAGATGAAAAGCTCCCTCAAGTGGTCCGTGCGTTTGGAGGCTAACGGAAAATGTCTGTCATTTCAACCTTCATCATTTTAACTTTATTTGATTATGAAAAGCTGTTTCAGGTTGCTAGATAGTGGATTTATTTATGTCATCTTTTTTACTTCGTGGTAGTAGGCAGATTTCCAAGGCTTAGAAAAAATTTTTTTAGATTGTTTTAGCAGACCCTGCCGAATTCATATTTTTTTCTGGCTGCATAAATATCTTTTGCCACTAAATTCCTTAAAAACAAATAAATAAAACAATAGAAATCTTGATAATTTTTTAAGAAAATGTCGCATATTCTTGTAAAATCCTTATTTCAGCTTTACAACAAATTTATATGGAAGGCATTAACAAAACTGGATCGATTTGGTTATTTGAGAATCCTTTATAAGCATTAATATAAAAACTTCCTCATTACCGCATTCCGTTTTCACGAAAAAAGCCAGTTCAAATTATGTAATCTGTTTTTTACTATAAGACTTGCTCTGTAAGAAACCAACCTTATTTTTTCAGTCTCTTATTGTTTTACTCTTGGCGTTCATACGAATCATACATCTGTTTATGCTTTAAGAACCTGTCACGACTATTGACTGCTCCCTGTACTCGGGACTGACCAGCGGTCAACACCATCCTGCCAACTTCACCCAGGACCGGGCTGTCGGCACCCTCGATGTAAAGATCACTCGGGACATGGATGTTGACTTTAAAAGGTGAGCGTATTATATAGGGAAGAAGCTAAACTGGGAGGGGCGACGGGTTAGATGGTATAAAACACAACTAATCGGACAAAAAGATATTTGGCTAGACAGACAGATATAAGAATAATGAGCGAGATGGAACGATATACTTACATGTATTCAAAAGAACATTCAGACGAACGGCATCCAATACAGACATCAAACTGACGAAGAGGCGGACACGTGCAGTGAGGCTGTCAGAATAACTGTACATGTATGTAGATATAGGAATGAAAAAAAATTGAATTTTCCATAAAGTACTATTGAAGACAACACCATTTACGGCAAACAAACACTATTCTATAGGCCTACTAGTGTTTTGTAAAGAGGATATTTATTGATCATTATATTTTATACATCCATAAGCGCTAATGTTTTATTCAAGATAATATTTATGGAACAGTATAATGTATAAATAATACAACAATCACTAATTCGCAGACTTGTCCAGTACCAAGGCAGCAACATGGAGTTCGAGAACAGCGAGGGGTCTGCCGGATGGTGCAATCAGTTTGGACAGCCGTGTCCAACCACGTGCACCAACGGTATCCAGGGCAACACGATCGGGAAGAGGTAAGTGTACCGAGGATATGTAGACTATACGAACGGACATGTTTGTTTAGGGACTCTCTCTCGAAGAAATGCCCAGTTTTAAAGGGCCGTAAAATTTCAAAATAAAAATGTTAAGGGTCACATCAAAGAAAACAGACATTGCAAGTTTGAAGTTGAATTAATATAATTTGATTAAATGTTAAATATATAAAACATAACTGTAAGCTTCTCATCCTCGCACGTTATAAAGGGTAGTTGTTGAAGTACTCTCGTTGAATACTGTGTAATCGCAACAAGCGGCAACTTACAACCACTACTGATGGATCACAGGCCAGTTAGAAGACAGTTCTCAAACACCGAAAGATGTCCATATTTTTGTTTCAAAAAAAAAAAAAAAATACATTTCATGACACACTGCAACGAAGGACATCCAGGGAATAGAAAATCTCACAAGTTATTTGACTTAAAGAGAGTTGTTCGACTAATTCGCTATTGCATAAGTTTTATTTCACATCGTCTTAATATTGTAAACATTTGATTTAATAAAAATATTTTAAGGAATTTAGGAACACCTTTTTAAAAACCTTTGTACAGCAGAGTGCGAATAAAAAAAAACCCTACGAAAGTGCCAAAATATGTTCGTTGTTGAAGAGGAGCAAAGTCTCTAGCAATTTTAAAGTCTTTGGTTTGACCCGGCCATGGTTTAAACCCACGACCTCCCGATCCGCAAGCCGACGCTTTAACACCCGAGCTATTGCGGCCGGTACACAACAAACAAGTGTCTGATGCATTCCACAATGAAAGCCGTGCTACGACGTAGACGCCATTAAAGGTGCTATTCGACAGTTTGTCTGTATCAATATATGTAACAATATCTTACATATATTCTGGGGGAATTTGTGCATAATTTCTTAAAAATCTTACGATTTAGTTTAAGTAAATCTGGTTAATAGACATAACCTCAATTGTTGGACAGTACAAATAGTGAAATATGTCGCTTATTATCCAAGATGTCTATTTCTATTAATAAGCTCGATGGTGATTTCAGCCAAAAGTAAATATTGACGTCAGAGCCAATTACCCGGATGACTGTGTAACGTGATTTTAAAAGTAATTGGTCATGTGGTTGTATTAATTTAAAAATAGTTAATTGTGCAGCGTAGGAAATACATTTTTGTAAAGACAAGTGGGATGTTATGATTAACTTTTCACATGTATTTAGGGCACCAATAAACATATCGCGGGATCTTTTCAGGTAAACAATTATTTATTTGGTTGAATGAAGAGAAAAAATGTCGGATACCACCTTAGACTGTTTTTGCCTGGGTGTGATGCGATAATAGATTGATCAAGAGATTCAAAATTGCGAATTAAAAAGGCCCATTCATGGGAAGCGCAACACATGACAAACATCAGTATAAAAATAGTTATAAATTCCTTTATGCGGCTAAAAATAGGCATCGAAATTAAGGAAAGAAGATTAAGGTGGCTAGGTCACGTCTTCATGATTGGAGTAACAAGCGTCTTCCAAAAGTAGCATTAAGATAGACTCCACCTTGAAGAAGAAAACCTGGCAGGCCAAAAACAACACGGCGAAGGACAGTGGTGACAGAGTTGAAAGATGGAGGCTTGGGAAGAGGCACAGAAGCTAGCCAAAGATCATTCCAAGTGGAGGGGAAAGATTGTGGGCGTATGTCTCACCGGAGACGAAGAGGACTAAGCTAAGTTAATATTTGTTTTGGTGTTTTATATCTAGATGCGCTGACCGGGTGATGACACAGAGGATGCTGAGTGTGCTGAACAAACTGCAGAAGAAAGCTAGAATCGATCTGAGTGGTGAGTTAGTCATCATTTTGTTAAAAAATCTAGTCATTACAATAAACAATTGAACAATATTACTAATACGTTTTTCTATCGCTTGTGTCGTGGGCACAAATTCAAAGTGACGTAAAATTGCATGGCGTAATTTGTTTATAAGTAATTGTTTTTACATTTATTTATTCATTTTGTGTCTTCTGATACCACATAAAAACTAAAAAAATGAAGTAAACAAAACAATTGCGTAAATGCTGAACACTCATGCTAAATGGTGAACGCGTCGTTCTTTTTTCGGATATTTATGGATACATTTTTTAATTTAAAATTTGAAATTCTATGACGGCATTATTGTCCGCTTGAGCACTTCGTTGTTACCTTATAAATTTCAGACAAGCTGGTTGTGAAGGAGGCCTGGGACGAGGCATATGCCGGACAACCACTGGGTGACAGTGATCTTGACCCACTCCATTATGAAGGTCGGGCTGTCAAACTTGTTCTGAAGTCAGGTGACACCAGCAAGCTGTCGGACCTGTCAAAGTTCGCCATCTGTGTCGGGGCAGACTACGTGGAGCACAGAGGTGGGTAAACTAATATACTGGCCTTACGTGACTGACCAATTTAATAATATTTTCAAACACGACACAATGCATTTTATGATAAATATTTGTTTAAGAAAAACAAACAAACCACATGTTCAAAATGATAGGGGTGAACTAGAACGAACAGACGAACTTAAATTTTGAGATTTCAATGTATGATGTCATGGTGTAACAGTTCAACTTTTCTTCTATTTTAAATAACATTGGCAAGAATAGGATTGACCTTTCTTTTTAACGTTTTTAGGGACTCTTTGCCTTCTTGATATTTCATAAATCCAATACAGAAATATTTATGAATGTGTCATAAATTATATAATTTGCCATTTCTTGAGAAAAATGTGTAAACCTAATCTATGGAATCTCTCACCGACGCTTTAATTCGAAGTTTTCAAGAAAAAAAAAATATTTTCTTGCAATATGTTTTAGGCACGTATCTGTACGTCAGTGTGAAACGTATGCAGACAGGCGGAAAAAGCGTGACATTCCCGAACATGCAGTTACTTGCCGTTGACGTACCATCGACCGTGGAAGATTCTTACTCACTTCCGGCCGCGTACACAGAAGCCGAGCGGAAAATGTACCCGTTGTTTGACAGTAGTGGAAAGGTACGTAGCGTGACGTAATTTGCATGTGTTCGGAACAATAAACATCGACGACGACGACATGTTGAATTTAAAGGTGGTATTCGACAGTCTGGGCCAACATTGTAAACAAGTCTTTCCTGTCTAAGCCACGCTGCAGAGATAGCTATTTATAAACAAAGAAAACCCAAGAGACAACTACTTTTGAGAGCACGTTATGTCGACACCTGGTTGATCCGCTTTGACTTCGATATCTATTTTTAGCAGAGTCTACTATCGTGCTTATTTATAGATTTGGAAGTAATGGCTATAGATAGTTCCCATGTGATGTCATAGGCACTGATTGGACTATTTAAGGCAGCCATCTTGATAGGCAGAAGCTAATGCAGGCCGAAATCTGGAAATATGTGCTGTATAAAAACTCACCACTGCGTTTTGATTTTTCAGTCTAAAAATACGAATTTCAAGAGCTTTCCAATGGTGTATAGCTTCTAATTTTCGGACCACAAAAGAAGAAATTACAAGAAAATAAAATTTACCCTTCTATATAATTCATATGAAAATCCCTTGAAGTTACCATCAAAGATGGCTGCCAAGATAAGGGATCTTCACTGATGTGGAAACTATCTATTCAATCGTATGCTTAATATGTAAGCCATTTGAAAACACAATTCCGAGACTGATAGTGTTGTTACACTTATTGTACCAGTCCTCGTTACAAGTTTACAGAAGCATTGATTAAAATGTCTTCGTCAACAACTAATATTTTGTATCAAGTCTGCAGCTCGAACTGTGATCTCCGATGGACCCGAGCCCTTATCGTATGTCAGCCTTTAAAGGTGGTAACCGACAGTGTACCTACATCCAATACAAGTAACAACTTAATACACCTGTTCTGATAAATGTATGCATGATTCCTGCATAGACTTAGACTTTCGTTTAAGTAGAGGATGTTTATAGTATTCACTCATTTGTCAGACAGTACAAATCGTGAAATATGTAGGTTTCAATAGATAGTTCCTACATCAGTGAAGATCCCTTATCTTGGCAGCCATCTTGGATGGTTACTCAATGGAATTTCAGAAGAATTGTATAGAAGCGTAAATTATTATTTTTTTAATTTATTTATTTGTGGCCCAAAAATAAAAAGCTATACACCATTGGAAAGCTCTTAAATTTATATTTTTAGAATGCAATACTTTTAAAATTGATAAATGCAAAAAGAAAATTAATGCACAGAAATAAATAAAACTATTGGCTCATACTTAAAACAAAATGAACATTGCATCTTTTTTGGTTGTATTTTTTACCTTTCAAACTATCAACATATAGTTCTGATATTTAAAATACTTTATAAAAGCTGTTATATTTGATATAAAACTCAGTAAAATAGACTGAAAAATAACAACATAGTGGTTAGTTTTTATACAGAACATATTTCCCGATTTCGGCCTACATTAGCTCCTGCCCACAAAGATGGCTGTCTTAAACTGTGTTATCAGTGTCGATGACATCACATGGAAACTATCTATAAACCGTGTTTGGGGATAGGGATTAGCCGGCATTTTTGCTACTGCGCAGCGACATTTCTATCATTATAGCACAGGGGCACTTATGAGGTGCCCAGGGACTGAACCCGGCTGGTCCATTATACTGACACCGACGAGTCAGGCGTAATGCTGTCCCCTTAGCCCCGAGCGTTAGGAGGGAAGCCACTACTACCAACTTTAAAGTCTTTGGTTAGACCCGGCCGGGGTTCGAACCCACGACCTCCCGATCCGCAAGCCGACGCTCTACCACCTGAGCTATTGCGGCCGGTAAACCGTGTTTGAACAAGACAATTATATTCATTTAAACACAATGATACTAGCCGTTCAAAATTGTTTTTCAGAAACAATATTAATCCAACTTATTCATGTTATTATATTTTCTAGCTGGATGTCCAATTATCGGCCGGAATCGCCGTACGACAGTTCGTGTCACCTGACTACAGGTACTTCCGGTTGAATCCGAAATTGGTGGAATGTTACAGGGAAGTGAAATACAAGGAGAATAAAAACAAAGACGATGGAGGTAAGATCGTCAATTGTTTTTAGATAACATGAGTAAGACTATCAACTAATGTAGTCTAAGGTCAGAAGGGCGGTTAATGGAAACCATGGAGATTTTAAAATTATTAATCAAGGTGTGATTCTAAAAGGAAATCTGCCTGCTGCAAAATTTGTATTGAACAAAATCGCAAGTTTTTGACGTATGGATCTTTTTTCAAAACATTGGGCATTTAGCGGTCACTGTTTTAGGGAACTCAGGTGTAACGCAGTATCCTCAAAATTAACCGAACAAAGCGAGCACGTGAAAGTATATTACTTTTTACTTAACATCTTTGAAATGTCTAATAAATTGGCACCCCGCGCACACGTTTTAAGATGAATTTTACAGTTTTGCTGCTTAAGTTTCTTGTTAAAAAACAACATTGAGCATTTTCAATTCAGACACGTTCAAAAACTTTCCACAGTTTTCTGAAGCGTAATTGATCGTGCTAAATAAAGAGGTCTTAAGCCAGTAGCTTCGATTTTGTTAGATTTTTAAATGTCAGATATTATACTTGTTTTGAAGTTTAGAACTGTTTATCCAGTAAAGAAAAGGGTGAATAAATCTCATTTTTGTTCTAAATTTGTTGCAAGTGATATGCAAATAATAGCCAAATCTTAAAATAAAAATGGAGAAAGAATGTTCGCACTCGTGGGGTGTAAACCCACATCCCTTAGTTTCAGTCCAGTTCATTGTTATTCTAGCTGACATACGGATAATCTTCAATTAGAAGTGGTGCATTAGGTTACCACTGCCTTAAAGATGGTATCCGACAGTTTTGTCTTTATCTAATATATACATGTACCAACTTGCTGCCTGTTCTCATTACCTCGTCTGTTTTGTTTGACCGCTAAAGGCTGTTATAACATTACCGAAATTGTTAGACAGTCCAAATCGTGAAATATATCGAGCTAAATGTCCATTATTTCCAAAACTATTAATAAGCACGCTGGGGATTTCAGTTAAAAATAGATATCGACGTCAGAGCTGATTTCTCGGATGGTCATATAACGTTATCTCAAAAGTAAGTGGTCACGTGGGTTTCTTAGTTTAAAAATATTGCTGACTGCAGCGTGGCTTGGATAGTAATATTACCTACTTGTAATGGAAAGTGTGGTGTAATGCTTTAACTTTCACAGGGATGTTGTGCATCAATAAACAACAATAATTTATTTGATTTGGTTGCATTAGAGAGAAAAAAATGTTCCAAACTGTTGGATATCGCCTTTAAGTCTTATTTCAACACGGAATGTCGTCGGAAGGGTGTTTACAATAACTAGAATATGAATCCGTATCTTTTATCCGAATAATCTAAAAAGTAAATGAGAATATTTTAGTATGCATATACATGTACTTGTAATACAGTTGATGAGTTGCAAGTTTACGGATGGCTTAGCAGAATTGAAGTAGGTACATGTACTGCGCCGTACTCTACTGTATAGTCTTGTATTGACAAAATGACGTCATATTGCAACAAGAATGAATCAAGCAAATAATGCCAGTGTTTACTATTTTGCAATGAGTTTACCTCACTAGAAAACTCGGAAAGCTAAATTTTATTTACCTTTCAGTCAGTGCCGTGGATATTGTAGTCACTCGGGGATTTATCTCGAATAACCAGAACAAGAAGACGTTCGATGTGATCAAGGACAAACGATACAACACCCACAATATGGGGCTAGCCATGCAAATCAAGTATGGAGGAAATCTACCTGCGACTTACACACCTTTCAGGTGGGTTCTCACAACGGGTGGTTTTCTGTTGTAACGCCGCGCAATGGTTTTCTTAGCATATCTGCCGTATTATATATAAGAAAAACTTGAGTAGAGTTTAAGACTTAATGTTGTAAATCGTACCAGAGGGAACTGTATTAATTATATTTTTACTGCAACGTAAAAGATTCGCGACAAAACGTCATGCTATTTGACGTTGAGTAAATAGCGGGAAAATGACATTCAGTACTCGGATAATTCACGAATGATGATTGTCCCGAGGACATTATTACCAGAGGAGTACCGATTGGCAAATATGTAGAGACAGAAATTGTTTTTGTTTAACTCTTGAAAAAGGCAATTTTTGGAAAATTTGAGTTTTTAGAAAAATATAATTTCAGACTTAGGTTTGTATCGACAGTTTTCTTATATCTATATAGTTAGGGTATATGTGCATAATTTATATAGAAAATCATTCTTTAGACGATTTAAACCTATCTCACTATTAAAACAGTAAAACTCTTTAAAACACTCAAAATGTTCTTTCTTTTAAAAATCTATAAATAACAAAGTAGAGTTACGGTTCTTGTGCCCTGCACTTCGAGTCATTGCCAGAAACATGCATACCAAGTTTGGAGTCATTTGGACCTATGGTGACAAAGTTAGGCTCCGGACAATAAATGCTCTATAAAATCAATCAAAGGGGAATAACTAAAAACAGAAGAAGGTAGAGTTACCATTCTTGTGCACTGCACTTTGAGTCATTGCCAGAAACATGCACACCAAGTTTGGAGTCATTTGGACCTACAGTGACAAAGTTACACTCCGGACAAGAAATGCTCTATAAAAATCAATAAAAGGGGAATAATTCAAAAACGGAACAAGGTAGAGTTACGGTTCTTGTGTGCTGCACTTCGAGTCATTGCCAGAAACATGCATACCAAGTTTGGTGTCATTTGGACCTACGGTAACAAAGTTAGGCTCCGGACAATAAATGCTCTATAAAATCAATCAAAGGGGAATAACTAAAAAACAGAAGAAGGTAGAGTTACCATTCTTGTGCATTGCACTTTGAGTCATTGCCAGAAACATGCATACCAAGTTTGGAGTCATTTGGACCTACGGTGACAAAGTTAGGCTCCGGACAAGGAAATCCGGACGCCGACGCCGACACAGACGCCGACGCCGCCGCCGACAAAGTAATCCCTATATGTCGCCTTTTCAGGCGACTAAAAAACCAAATAAGCATGGCTGGGATTTCTGCTTAAATATACATCGATTTACGAGCGGATGACCTGGATGATATAACGTGATCTCAAATATAAGCGTCACATAGTTTTCTTAGTTTAAAAATAGCTAACTGTGCAGTGTGGATCAGATAGGAAATACCTTTTTGTAGTGACAAGTGGGGTGTTATGCTTCGCATTTCACTTAGATGTAGGGCATCAATAAGCAGCATTTCGCGGTATCTGTTCATGTAACAATAATAACGAGACTGATGTTATATGTATGCTTCACTTTTCACATATGTGTTGGACATCAATCACCAGTAGTTCGCGGTATCTGTTCAGGTAACAATAATTTATTTGGTTGTTTGAGAAATACTGGTCCAAACTGCTGGATACCACCTTTAAAGCGACCTGGCGACATTTTTGTGTAGATACATCATGCATCGTCATCCTTTTCACCATCATCATCATTATTATCATAACTTTATACCTTTGCAGGTTGCTCCACACAGTGATAGACAAATGCGCCCCGCGGTTCTGGCAAGATAAGTTGGAGATGGGCGTTGGGTTGTATGAGGATGGGGTGTTTGTGGACCTTCGGAAATTGTTCCATTTGATGGCTGAGAGTCTGGACCACCTTCCGGCGGATGTGGACAGGAACACTTTCGAGGACGTAATCGAGGACCGTTTTCTCATGGCTAGGGGTAAGTGTGTGTGTTTGTTGTGCTTAGGAAAAAAGCATTAAGTAGCACACTCAGTATGTCTTAAATAGCTTAATGCGCCGTTTTTAAACGTACAAGTTGAAATAACATTTTTGCTCTGTTTAGCTTTTTCAAGACCTCCTATTTATGGGAGAGCAGAACGATTAGGCGGTGTTGAACCGGAATTTTCACTCACACGAATATCCGTCCATTATCGACTTGATCTGATTGTTTTCTCCGAGCATGTGACAAAATTTGAAGATCTGTTTCCCCGAGAAATATAATTATGTTTATCAAATTCTTGAAAGTCACAACCCTACAGTGCTTTCAGTACTTTGATTTTTACAAGTTCGCCCTGCCCACTCTTTTGTAGATAAGCGCGTTGTTGACCCTGACAACACGACCACCGCCTGTCTGTTCCAGACAAGACCCCGCCCACAATCCTTATCATTCGAACACACCGAAACTGAGATCACCAGAAGGAAGAGGTAAAGAAGATAATCAGAGTATTCCGAATTTAGTTATGGAGTCGTCTGGATTGTTTATATGGTTATAATATTCGTTAGACCTTTTATAATACACTGTCAGTTCACAATTGCGCTGATACCTTTTTTATAATACACTGTCAGTTCACCATTGCGTTGATAACTTTTTTTATAATACACTGTAAGTTCACCATTGCGCTGATAACTTTTTTTTTATATAACACTGTCAGTTCACCATTGCGCTAATACCTTTTTATTATACAATGTCAGTTCACCACTGCGCTGATACCTTTTTTATAATACACTGTCATTTCACCATTGCGCTGATACCTTTTTTTATAATACACTGTCAGTTCACCATTGTGCTGATAACTTTTTTTATTTAACAGTGTCAGTTCACCACTGCGCTGATACCTTTTTTATATAACACTGTCAGTTCACCATTGCGCTGATACCTTTTTTATACAACACTGTCAGTTCACCATTGCGCTGATATCTTTTTTATAATACACTGTCAGTTCGACATTGCTCTGATACCTTTTTATTATACACTGTCAGTTCATCATTGCGCTGATATCTTTTTTATAATACACTGTCAGTTCACCGTTGCGTTGATACCATTTTTATAATACACTGTCAGTTCACCGTTGCGTTGATACCATTTTTATATAACACTGTCAGTTCACCATTGCGCTGATACCTTTTTTATATAACACTGTCAGTTCACCATTGCGTTGATACCATTTTTATAATACACTGTCAGTTCACCGTTGCGTTGATACCATTTTTATATAACACTGTCAGTTCGCCATTGCGCTGATACCTTTTTTTATATAACACTGTCAGTTCACTGTTGCGTTGATACCATTTTTATTATACACTGTCAGTTCACCACTGCGCTGATCAGGTTTGTTATTATATGATCAAATATGTATTCTTAGTCGTAAATCTTTATTAATGTATAATGTCTAAAAAACTCTTAACGGTATATTTCATATAAGAGGTCAATACCTTTTAATTAAATCACTCAGACTGTATCATTTATATATTTTAAAACAGCAAATTTGAACAAGACTGGTAACACATTTTGAGAAGAAATTTATAAGCAAAGGTAAAATTACATGGCATATACATGTATAAGGCACAGGATCAGACAGGGGAGAGAGGTGGTCGAGGTTCATACCCGGGCCCCAAACTCCCGCCCGCCTCGACATTAAATGGTAGATGTAAAGCCATATTGTTAACGCCTACACAGCTATAACGATAGTCCCAAGACTGGCCGGCCCGCTGTCAGAATATAGTAAATAGGCGTGAACTTACGCCGGTTGTTCACAGCTTATACATGTAAACAAAGTGAAGACAGCCCTTTATCGGCAGTTAGTGAACACTGTATTTGGATATATGTACTATGGTTTGTGGGACGACTTACAAACAAATAAACAAACATTAGAAACAATGCCATCCAGTAAAATACCCTTAAAGCTTTTCCCATCATTCTGTCCTTCTTTGTAACAAATACGCACATCTAAATGTTTTCTAACGACCGTATTTTGTTTGTGGCAAAACAGACGTAGGAGACGTTCGACGCCTGACGTCTGCGTGCCAAATCGGTATACCTCATTCTGCTCGGACACTTTGAACCACCGCAAGGACGTCGTTAATGAGATCATGAGTATGGTCGACCGGAAGCACTATCTGATTAGAACCAGAGACGAGATTCTCAACGCACTCGAGAAGTGTCTAGGCGATTGCGGCACGTGCATGGAAGGTAACATGCCATTTCATAATCAAAGAAACTGTTGCTACACACCTTAAGATCTAAAATAAGTTGCTGATTTTTGATCGGTTTAATTATGCGTTGTTTCAGAACTGCTGCCTTATAGGCATTGTGACAAAGTAAACTCTGAACAATTACCGTATAAGCAGCTCTTATAAAACG
Organism: Sinonovacula constricta; assembly: GCA_007844125.1. NCBI lineage: Eukaryota > Metazoa > Mollusca > Bivalvia > Cardiida > Solecurtidae > Sinonovacula > Sinonovacula constricta. Next base: position 45,260,585 of record CM017555.1, read on the forward strand.
ATAACATTGTGCCTATGAGAACGAAAATAATATATATAACCCTTTTGACTCGTCGGTAACTCACCACACATAATGACCAATTAAAGAATGATATTGAACGTTCAAGACAATTCCAGAATACTAGACAGATACTAAAAATGTAACAACATCGCTACAAAGACACACTCGATTGGAGGCTAGCTGTCTGCTGACTTTGCTCATTGTCTGCATAATGATTTGCCAAGTTTTAGTTCATATATCTTACTTATGTGAAGATATCTTACAAATATGGTTCAGTGTATTATTAGAAATATCAACATGCGCAAAACGTTAGCGTTTACCAATAGGACAACGTGCATCACAGACGAAACTATGCTATGTACAAACATTGCAATAAAATGCATGAATTTACCAATTTTGATTAAATAACTACATAAAAAATGCAAGAAACATCGTTTTACAATATAAAACAAAGTTAGAAAAGAATTCACTGCTAAAAATATTTTTACATTATGTAAATGTATCACTCTCTGTTGCCTTTCTATTTTATGAGCCCAGATCTTTCTCTGAGGTCTTCGCTCACCGATAAAAGCAGAACGTCTCAAATGTGACCATATTTGTATAAGCGCGATGTGTGAATATTAAGCATTCCAGGGGGCGCCAGTGGCGTAGTGGTAGATACACCGATTTGTAAATCCCCGTACTGCTTAGCCTCTCACCGCGTGGGTTCGAGTCCCTTTCGGGTCGAAAGACGTAAAGTAGGATGGTCTTCCATGTGACCTGCGGTACGCCGGTGGTTCTACCAAGACATTCGTCTGGGGTCTTCCTCACCAAAATAGCTGGAAGTTGATGTAATGATCATAATTTGTCGCTGCGATGTATCTCAAAAACAAACAAACCATAACATAAGCAATCTCTTTTGGAACAGGCGAGATATGGGACAGCAAAACTGAGCACTGTAACAACTTTATCCACTGGGTTGACTTTACGCTTATGAACACCGAGCCGGACATCACCAATTTCTTCGTGCGCTCCAACAAAGTTACCAATCTGCACGCCTGCGAACATGGCGAGGACTGTCTAGAGCGAGCACCACTCTTCTCTCTCCTAAGTATGTATCTGCCATTTAAGTATATTTATATTTTCCCCATTGTTTGAACCCTACATGTTGCTTTTTTTATTTGTTATGTTTTAATAATCTAGTTAAAATAATGATTTTTAAAATCAACTGATCATTCCGTTTATATTGCAAAAATAAAGATAGTAAAAATCATTTGTGGGGTGGGAGGTGGGTGGTGGGGGCGGTTAAAACAGTGTGACGATACGATATAACAAAGACAAACAAACAAACAAACAAACAAACCACACAAACAATCTTGTAAACAACGCTAAAACAGTACGTTACGTTTATGTTTTAGTAACGTCGATTGAGAAGGTATACCGGCCCGACCCTACCAAAAGCGTGGAGGAAGAGCTCTATTCGGCTACTAACAACCCCACACCCCTACTGACCCTTATGTCGGACATGTACGGCATCCAAGCGAGAGGTGTGGTGAAGTTTTGGGTCAAGGACGATACGGAGATGACCGCTCTTATCCGACCACTTGAGGTAGGTGCAAACTGTTTGTTTTGTATTTTGTAACTCAAAGTATGATCATATTGACGACGTCCATCTTATTAATGGTGGAAGAAGGCCCCCTGACATATGTCTGGGTAGAACCACCAGCGCACGCAGATTAGCTGGAAAACCTTCTAATATTAAAGTTCTCGATTCGATAGGGATTCATACCCACGCGATGCGGAGCTGATTAGTTACAAGTCGGTCACGTGCACCCCACCCAGCCCACTCCCTCTTGTAAATGGTGGTGTTATTCTTTAAAAGGATAGGTGACGGAATACGATTCTAGCTCGATATTTTTCAGGATTATTTTCTCCCATGAAATTTCAATATGTTTTGAACCCTTCTTTATTTTGCATTTATACTTTGGCTAAATTGTGTTTGAAACGGAAGCTATGCCACAAAGTATTTTATCTTAAACCTATATTATGGCTAACGCAAAAGAAGTCTATTATCAGTTAAAGTACTTTTATACAACTTAAGCTATATTCAACTACGATAGAATAGTATTCCCTTTAAAAGGTTCTGTTATTTTGTACTGTTCATTAAGGAAGCATACTCAATCTTGTGTGAAAATGCATTATGATATTTTAAAGTCTGAGGCAAAATCATTCCATCTACAAAATACAATTAAGTCTTCTTTCATAAATATTTAATAACTTTATTAACGCAAAACATTGTTTTGTTACTGTTAAGAAAAATAGTTATTTACTTCATATATGAAAAAATAACATTTTTTTTTTATCTTTTGCTGTAGAAATGAACGACTTAGTTAGAATAGTCTTATTCATTAATAAGTATTTCAAATTACCGAGATTAAACGTACATTCGCAAAAATGAGCATCTTCCTTTTTCTTTTTTTGTGATTAATTGTCCCCTTTCTTTTTTGAAAGTTTAAACTGTTCCTTTTACATGTCATCTACTTCGTTGTAAATGCTTTTGTCATGTTATAACCTAATGCGAAACATGTTTGTTTTCTTTCCTGTAACAATCAAGACAAGACGTATATATGCACATATGAAACTACATACAAACTGTATGTATTTTGCAGTGGTGTATCTCTCGTGACTACAGTCAGATTTTAGGTTTTCGTGTTGCTTTTATATAAATTATCAGTTGTGACCTCATTATTTGCGCCTATGCTTTATAACACAAGTTTTTTTTTTATCACCACAGGTCGTCATGTTGTATAACCGCAACGTCACGAAAATCGAGATTTACGTCACACGTTACACCATCGCTAAGGACGCCGTACGAGGCGTCGTGGAGAAAGCCGCTCAAAACTTCGTTACTATGGGCTGTCCCGCAGTCACCAGGGCAACCCTAACCCCGTACGAGATTCTCGAGGTGCCGCCAGGTTAGTACAGACAGCAACATTAAACACGACAACAACCTAAACAACAGCATGTCGCTGCACAGTATCGGCAAAATGCCGGCAAATCCCAATCCCTACTTCTACAACATCACTCTCAACAGTAGCGACAGCAGCTGCTGCAGCGGCAGCTGCATCAAACAATTAAGGGAATTTTACAGTTATATAAGGAAAAGGGTTTAAAATGCGATTTTTGTTCAAATTAAGTAGTTCGTATGTAAACTTTGCTTGTTAAATCGTTTTTATGACATAATATAAATGATAATTAAACGAATTAATGCGCTGACCAGAGATTTGTTTAGAATAAAAGGAGTATATTTTGTCGTTTCCATCTGTGCACATACTTCGGAACAACAGCTTGCCTGTCAAATTATATTCATTTGATATACGTGTATGCACTGCACCATAACGCATTCATATTGTGGTAGCGTCCAGCTATTTTGATAAAGAAAGACACAGGATCCCAGACATGCTGTTGGGTAGGGACAGCAATGCGCCGTTGGTCAGATGGATCTAGCTATCTGCACGTCAACGATACACAGTGCTCTACCCGTGATACCTGGTAGAAAACAGTTGTAGCCGGGTGATAGGAAGTGAATGTGTAAGCGGTCCGGTTAGCTTAGTCGAAAGAGCATTTGCCTAGTTAGCGAAGGGTCCCGGGTTCGAGTCCCAGACTGGCTGCACATTTTTCTCCCTATGTTACACAGTCATTAAACAAATATCTAGTTTGAGCAAAGCACGGCAGGTCCGTAAAAGATCAATCTTATATGAAATTTTCGCCCTAAGTAGTAAGCGATTGGTGGGCGATTCTTATTGTTTGGATATGTATTTTTCGAAGACAATAGCTAAAATTAATATTCTACATTTAATTTCAGACAAGGTACGTCGCGCTGCCGAGCCCCAGTCGTTACGTCACCAGGTGCGCGAATATCACCGCAACTACGAAGCGCGTTGGGCCGCCAAGAATATGTATCTATAGGCATGCGCAGTGAACTACTTCCGTTTTCGCAAACCCTCACGCATGCACAGTGAAATTTCCGCAAACATCAACATCAAGGAATATGCAAAGAACAACTTCCGTCTAGAGCTCGGACATTTTGGTTAACAAAACAACAAAGAAGACTAAAATAATATATTAGTTAAAATCCCCAAATTACACACACTTGTTTAAGTTCACAACAATCCAGTTACAAAGAAACAACAGAAATTATCAATATACTTAAAAAGCGAAAAACTTTGCTTCTGTGAAATAATATACAAATAACTGAAAAAAGTGCCTAGGGTCTTGCGTTTATACTACTTGTGTAATCAACTATTGCTTTTCCGTCCTGTGTAGTTTACATAATTCCGTCCATATGTACGTTTTATGTCTTGTTGATTTATTTGGACAGTTTCAGTTTGAAGACATTATATCACGTGATAATTTGTTAACTTGCTTGTATTAAAGAGACATTACACTTTTCTGTTTATCAGCGGATTTACATTGAGTTATAATTATCTCCTAATACTTTAATTGAGTTTAAATATAAATAACTTTGAATAGAAACTTGTTTTAAACAATAAGAAGCAAGCAGATGTTTTATTTTAAAATGATCCAAAGTATAACGTTTTGTTGAAAACAGCGTGTGATATATTTATCTATTCTATTTAGTTTTTTCTTCTTCTGCACTGTCTTCCTCATACCAATAAAACATTACTATAACATCTGTGTGTTTTGTAAATGTGTCCACTTTCGTACAAAACGAGTACATTGTAAATGAGACCATATCTATTTTATCTGCCTTTTTAGGAGGGTAAAATAAATAAGAAAAATCTATATGTTTGGTGATTTCAAATAATATGTACACACACGAGGTAGAAATAGACGTATGATTGTTTTTTTTTGTTACATCGCACCGACACAATTATGGTCATATTGATTATGTCCAGTTTATTATTGTTGGGAGACTCATGTCTGGGTAGAACCACCTACGCACTGCTTGTTATAGACACGTGCAATAAGTCGCGAGGCAATACGAGTAGAAGGTTTTCGTTTGCTGAAACTGAAAGCAGAAACAGATATCATAAGTATTGGCATTCACTGCCTCTAGATAGTGTAACGTTCGTCATAATAGGTGTCACCCTACAGCTTGTCTTCACCAAATACACGTAAACCTTAATTGGGGCATAACTTATGCAAAAAAATCAAACCTTCGTCTAACAAAAGACGATTTTAAACACTGTCTAAATTGTAAGTCAGTAGAAATCGTGAAATAAAGCACTCTACATGCACATTCTTTCTAAAACTATAAATAAGCATGTTTGTGATTTCTGCTAAAATAGACATCGACGTCAGTGCGGATTACCTGAATGATTATATAAAGTTGCGGGTCACGTGGTTTTCTTAGTTTAAAAATAGGTAACTGTGCATTAAGACATCAATAATCAGCATTTTGAGAGATCTTTTCAGGCAACAATAACTTATTTGGTTCTTTGAGAGATTTTTTCCCAAACTTTCGGATACCACCTTTAAGGCACCAGGTACTTAATTGACGATTTTTTGCAAAAAAATAAATATAATACAAAAATATAATTAATATATAATATAATATAATATAATATAATATAATATAATAATATAATATAATATAATATAATATAATATAATATAATATAATATAATATAATATCAATATAATCTAATATAATATAATATAATATAACTATAATATAATATAATATAATATAATATAATATAATATAATATAATATAATATAATATAATATAATATAATATAATATAATATAATATAATATAATATAATATAATATAATATAATATAATATATACAAAAAGATCTAGTTGAGGTGGCTTAACTACAGTGATAAATAAAATGGAGTTTAAAGCACATGTAGTAAAATACGACATTCAAACCGTCTTCCATTTCAGTAGTGATGGTCATCTCCTACACAGAGAAATAGATCGTTACTTTTACAGGTACATATGTTTAAGGCTCTCGATCATTAATATCTTGACGTAAAATATACAGAGGTTTATAATGGTTTTTGAGAGTAATATATTTTGAACTCTTTTTTTAAACTTTAAATTACTTGTTTCTTCTTGGTGGAAGAGGTTTATATGACCTGATAGACACGTGACATCTGACGTCGAGATTGTCCACAAGCACGAACTTAATTTTGGTCACGTGCTTTCAGAGACGGCTGTGGTAGCTATAGCGCAGCGAAACGCAATCGGGATGAGGAGGATGGAACGAATCCAGTACGATTTTGTGATCAAGAGAAGCAACTCTCAATATAACTAATAATAAAGTCTGAAAGGTTGTGACCCATTGGCATCATTTGTCAATAAAATAAATTAAAAAAACAACAGCACTAAAACTTTCTTCAACACTATTATAACTCAACAAATTTGTGTTGTTATGGTTCCATCGTCCTTTTGGCAATTAATAACTTCAACGCATGTTTCATTCCATGTATGTTACAATTAACTGTTGGGGCAAACAGTCTGAGTTGCATATCAAACTCTAACAACTTTAATTACTATTATTATATTTTATTATATTTTATTAACAGTGTAAGGTTCAGTGTGACAGATTAAAATGAAAACATGACAAGAGTCTGCAAAATATAGCTAAAAAATAAAGAAAAACAAAACAAAACACAAGCACTAAAATAATGTATTATTTTATTTTCTTTATATATGATATTTATTGAAAAAACGCATGTGCGTTTATACCCAGCTGTGCTTAAATCGATAACCTTCCGAATTTTATTGGTCATAGCGACATGGTCGCCAAGGTAAAAAATTGGCATTTTTTCTTTTTTTGCCAAGCAAAACTGTGATAATCGAAAAAAAAAGAAAGAACAAGAATGGATTTCTACTGATCACTAACTGATATGTTACTCCGAATCCTTTGAAAGAATGTTTCCACAGGTTCAACATTTTTATCCATTTGAAACTAAACATCTTAGCAGTATAACGATTTGGCTTAATAGTTTAAATAATTTTAAAACTATGGATGGTGTGTTTCGGTGCTTATCTTTTACAAGTTGTCTTAATTAATTTCTGTTGTTAACAATTTTTTCCCCCGAAATACAAATCACATTTGCAGACCATTATCAAATATATTTCTGACAACTGCAACGAACTAAAAAATATCAACACAATCTGTGCATTAATTACTTTGGATCAATTTTTCTTCATCATACGTTGGGTCATTTTTGCAGTTTTATTTCACAATTTACCGTAAGAATGCAAAAAGTATATTTAAGAGAGCAAACGAAGCTTTGATCGATTTTTGTCGCCGGTGATACTAACGACCATATTATTATAAAAGACCCGCTGAGATATACATGCAGTAAAATTTTGGCGACAAACATGTTAATAAACAATTATTTCACCAATGCAAAAATAATTATGTCACCAATACAAAAACATATTTGACACCAACGCAAACATAACGCAAAAATAAACCTGACACCAATTAAAAACAAATAAGGCGCCAATGAAACGACAAAACAAATAACAGACAGACAGACAGACAGACAGACAGACAGACAGTGGACAGACAGACAGACAGACAGACAGACAGACAGACAGACAGACAGACAGACAGACAGACAGACAGACAGACAGACAGACAGACAGACAGACAAATACTTTATTTACACTCAGGTACATACATGTACAAAATGAGGATCTGTACAATTTGTTTCATATATTTTACTATGTTAAGTTCGACCAAACAAGCGAAATTCTAGAATAGAGGTGATGTTAATGGAAGTTGGCATATTTTGTTTTAGTAGGGAGGTTAGTGAGGGTGGGGGAGGGGGTGGATGGGGGGGGGGGGGGGGGGGGGGGGGGTGGACACAGGGTGATAAAGTTTCTAAAAACAAAGGTAGCAAGATGACATAGCAAATGAAATTATGTCATAAACAGCTGTTTCACCGTTTCATCAAAAAAAGGTTGCAAAATATACTGTTTAAGAGAAAACCTATGAGCAATAATAGATAACAAAAACTCATAAGTAAAAGATATACGTATTTTTGCTTAAATTTCGATAAATATTATATGAGTCTTGCAGTTAAAGAAAGATCGTAAGGTTGTAGTTCTGAAAAGTATGATTTAAAAAGTCTGTGGTATTCTATGTTACTGTAAGAGTAAAATTTAAAACAATCCAGGCAAATTGCGGAGAGAATCTTTTATTTTTGGTACATGCGTATTGGATAATAAATCGTACAACACATTGCGTGACTGTAACGAAGAGCTGCGTAAACCTATGATATTTCCTTTCCAGTATTTTACCATCTGTTACAAGACATTATTTTTTTTAACAAAGTGTTGTATCCGTTTTCTATCTATAAGAACACCAAGGTAAACAATTGGCAACAGAATGGCCTTTGTTCCGAAAGTAACCGGAAGAGCGTCTGCTTCTTCAAATACTGAACAACTAACCGCTTTATTTGTATACATAGTAGTAACAGAAGACTTCTGTGACGTTGGCAGCGCTATAAAAGGACCTTATAAAAACCGACAAATGTCTGAGCAACCTGTTGTTTACTGCTATACGAGGTAAAATAGTGCACCGGTGTTTTTAAAGGAAGTTTAAGAGAGTTTTTGACCCTATTTTTTTGTCCCGACCGATGAATTATCGTTACCCGAATATTTGCCTTAAAATGCTGTTTAGTTCCTACAGTCGAGTAAAAAGTTAAACAAATATACCACGTGTCATTAAAAACATGTATTTCCTGTCCGATAATTTTAAAAATGAATTATTGGTGTACACCACTTCTAATTGAACAGTCTCGCTGATGGGCAAACGGTGACACGAACATGGTGACATGTTTTTAATATAACCGGGGCTCTGAATGCTGGGCTTTATATATACTGCCAAACTCCGGATTGCAGATTCAAATTTTATTTCATGATGTAAAATAAAGCCTGGAATGAACATGAAAAGAATTTCTTGGCCAAAAGAGACTTCACAATTATCAAATTTCAAGACTCAATTAATCCATTCCAGTAATACTCACAAAAATCAATCACAATACAATTTCAATTAGATATATCAAATAATAAACAAAATATCTTTACACAAATGAAAACAATATAAAGTAAAGTTACACTCAGGTACACTCAGCAGGCTTCAATGGGGTTTCCACCTCTAATTATTGAAGTATTGTAATTAAGTAGTAACCGAATGCCATAGGCTGGTTTGCTGGTTAACGTAGGGGAGAGAGCTTCCCTGCCCCTAATCAGTCCCTTATAACTCGACTTTATTGAACTCGTTACCGCTCTAAGCGGTGAATGAGCAATTATGCATATAATACAAATAAAAGACAATAGCAAATTCCACTGCAAATAAATCATGTACAAAACACGGGAAATCGATGAAAAAGGCTATAACTTCTATGACGTAACGTGTAATCAAAGCGTCTCATTATCCTAGTTGAATTTGACATGTTTTTGAGCCATGTGTAAACACCATTTGTTGACATTTGTTTCATGAATAAAGGTGGTTCGAAATATTTAGCATTGTGAGTGATGTGTTGTAGGTTTAACCTATTTTTACATTCAGGGCAAAATTGGCAATTAAGATATGATTGATGATTGAGTCCAGAAAAGGTAATACACTATTATAGTAAGTATACATGGTTAGAACTTATAAGTTAAATATATATAAGCTGTGCAACCTGTTCTCTCACTAGAAAGCAATCACATAGTTGACACTACAGACATCAAGTGACATACATGCCAACACAGGACAGACACAACAACTGTCAACAGACGGTGTAATAACGTACTGATATATTTGGTTTTATAATAATGTAAGATCTGGAAATATCAACACTGGGTAACATTATAATTGCTTACTATGTTGCGCCTACATGTTTTAGATTTAACCGACCGAAATTATGTTTGTGGCGCTGGATGATAAATCCAGGACATTAACAAGCATCTTTCAGCAATACCCTTCGAGTAAACGATTCATCAGCTATATTTGACGTGTAAAATACAATGCAAAAAGCGTTAGACGTTTGAGAGAATTTTTGTTAAAAAACACTACTATACTTGTTTATGAAAATTTTGCTCAGATATATTTCAATACTTCCTGAGATTCATTTGTTCAGATAAATTTTTATACCTACTGAGGGATTATTTGTTCAGATATACTGCTATACCTACTGAAGGAGTATTTGTTCAGATAAACTGCTATACTTACTGAGGGATTATTTGTTCAGATAAACTGCTATACTTACTGAGGGATTATTTGTTCTGATAAACGTTTATACTTACTGAGGGATTATTTGTTCAGATAAACTGCTATACTTACTGAGGGATTATTGGTTCTGATAAACTTTTATACTAACTGAAGGATTATTTGTTCAGATAAACTGCTATACTTACTGAGGGATTATTTGTTCAGATAAACTGCTATACCTACTGAGGGATTATTTGTTCAGATAAACGTTTATACTTACTGAGGGATTATTTGTTCAGATATACTGCTATACTTACTGAGGGATTATTTGTTCAGATAAACGTTTATACTTACTGAGGGATTAATTGTTCTGATAAACTGCTATACTTACTGAGGGATTATTGGTTCTGATAAACTTTTATACTAACTGAGGGATTATTTGTTCAGATAAACTGCTATACTTACTGAGGGATTAATTGTTCTGATAAACGTTTATACTTACTGAGGGATTATTTGTTCAGATAAACTGCTATACTTACTGAGGGATTATTGGTTCTGATAAACTTTTATACTAACTGAGGGATTATTTGTTCAGATAAACTGCTATACTTACTGAGGGATTATTTGTTCAGATAAACTGCTATGCCTACTGAGGGATTATTTGTTCAGATAAACGTTTATACTAACTGAGGGATTATTTGTTCAGATATACTGCTATACCTACTGAGGGATTATTTGTTCAGATATACTGCTATACTTACTGAGAGATTATTTGTTCAGATAGACTACTATACTTACTGAAAGATCATGTAATTTAATCTAGTTCAGACTTTTATGCTTGTCACGTTATGCTGTTGATGCTAGTCATGTATGCAAATTAGGTCGGTATCAACTTCAACACTACCACATTGTTTGATCCATTTTTACTCAGAGATCCAGTCATTAAGATCTTAACATACCGTAAATATTTGTTTGGCGATTTATTTTGTTTACATACTGTTTTGTCGTATGTGCTTGCACTAATGTTGGTAAATTTGCCAATGAAAATAGTAAAGCTCTCTGACAAACCTATTTATGTCTAAACGTTTTTGCTTGATTATATCGATTTGATTACGTCTTTTAACTCATTACTAATCTCTCTTGTCCGTCCACTTCCTGCAATGAACCAGAGATCATCTAAGAAACTATATTAGCTAAATGGTTTAAGTTAGTCGCAATGTATAATGCAACTACATTAAAGGTGGTATACGACAGTTTTGACCATTTTTCTATCTTGCAAACGGATCAATTTCGGAATGGATCACGCGAAATGCTGTTTATTGGTGCGCTGCATCCATGTGAAAAGTTAAGCCTAACACCCGACTTGTCAATACAAAAATGTACTCCCTATCCAAGCCACGTTGCAGATTTAGCAACATTAAAACAACAAGACCACCACCACCATCACCACCACCTCCAACAACAACACGTGTTCACTTACTTTTAAAATCACTTTACACGATCGAGGTTATATATTTCACGATTTGTACAGTGTAACAACCGAGGTTATGTTATTGGCTGAAGAGTAGGTTTGTGCAGGATTTTTGCACTCCCCGGAACAGGGGAAGCAAACGTATGATACTCAGCTTTATTTTTAAGATTGTTTAACTTGGTAAGTAAGTAAGGTATCTGACAGTTTGGACTAAATATTCTTTTCTTAAATAACCAAATAAGACAATGTTTTCTGAAAAGGTTCTGCAAAATGATATCTATTGATGCCCTAGATCAGTGTAACATTGAAGCATAAATTCCCACTTAACATTGCAGGTATTTCCTATACGTACAACTCAACTCAACTCAACTTTATTGAACTCGTTACCACTGTAAGCGGTGAATGAGCAATTTAGCATACAATACAAATAATAGACAATAACAAATTCCAGTGCAAATGAATCATGTACAAAAAACACGGGAAATCAATGAAAAAGACTATAACATCTATGACGTAGTATGTAAACTAAGCGTCTCATGATCCTAGTTGCGTTTAACATGTTTGTGTGCCATATGTAAACCCCCGTTTGTTGAAATTTGTTTCATGAATGAAGGTGGTTCGAAATATTTAATATTGCGAGTGATGTGTTGTAGATTTAACCTTTTTTTACATATCTGAGCCATGCTGCAGAGATATATATTGTTAAACTAACAAACAAACACGTGGCAACATCCATTTAAGGTCACGTTATATCATCATCCGCTTAGTCTGACGTCGATATCTATTTTAGCGGATATTTATTTATAGATGGTGCCTCTAATAGAATGCATTTTCTTATGGGGACAATAGTGAAGCTGGCAAAAACAGGAAGTCGCAACTGTTCTGTGAGATCTTTTTCAGAGAAAAACTAAGTATTTCGTATTTTAAACATTGTAGCTGGTAACAATAATGTGTAGCTTGCAATTATAAAAAGTAGCTGGCATTTAATGGAATTCGCAGCTGTTTGGCGAAATATTGTTTAACAAAATAAACCGAGTATACCTATGTTAGCAATGTCGTGAGTAAACCCAGATAAACAAAAAACACAAAGTACCAAATACGCTACTTCCTATCAGAGTTATGGATCGTTACTGTCAAATGTTTATGTAATTAATCGACAGTGTAAGAGAGTGTTTAGTTTCCACGATAGTCATCATCTTATTAAAGCGCATGCTCTCTACAGCGCCTTTGATGTCTCGTACCCTAGCTCTTTTTTGTATAAGTTTGAAATGAAGAGTGGAGAGTTATGTTTCACTTGTCCTTCGACATCAAGAAACAGTATTTTACTGGATGTTTCCAATCATATTTTATTTGGTTGTTTTTTAAACAAATGGTTCAAACTGTAGGTTACAAACAACCTTAAGGAAGTAAGTTAAGCGTGTTTAATACCCCATGTTGATAAGGACATTTACTGATATTCAAACCTGATTATTTTCCGCAGGAGTCAAATTTCATGCAGTAGTATTTACAATGGCCAGACCGCCCGATTATTTGAATAGAAACCAGTTTACACCTGAATCAGTTAGAACGTGCCACCTACACACCCCCCTTCCCCAACCCAACTGTTTTGTATGTGTTTAAAGAGCTTAAAGGTGGCATGCAACAGTTTGTCTATATCTAATACATGTGACAATCTAAATGCAACATGCAATAGTTTGCCTATATCTAATATATGTAACAACTAAAAGGTGGTAATAGTTTACCTATATCTAATACATGTGACAACTTAATGTTGGTATGCAACAGTTTGCCTATTTCTAATATTGTAACAACTTAAAAGTGACATGCAACGATTTGCCTTTATCTTATAATGTATTAACTCAAAGGGGGTATGTTCTGGGGAAGGTGTTCATAATTTCTGCATATACTAATACTTAAGTTTAAGTAACGGCTGTTTATCGTATTCGCCCAATTGTCAGATAGTATAAATCGTGAAATTTGTCACTTTCAATACCCATTACTTCCAAATTTATAAATAAGCACGATAGTGGTCTCTGCTAAAATTATGTATCGACGTCAAAGCAGATTATTAAAAGGGTAACGATATAACGTGATCTCAAAGGTAAGTTGTCACGAAGTTGTAAATCGTATAACCATATCATGAACAACATTTGCATACTCTATTTAAAGGTGGTATCCGACTGTTTGGTCCAAAATAATTTCTCAGAAAAAACAAACAAATTATTGGTACCTGAAAAGGTATTGAAAAATGCTGTTCATTGATGCCAAAGATCTTTGCGAAGGGTCAAGGATAAATTCCCATTCGTTCTTGCAAACAGGTGTTTCCTATCCGAGCCACGCTGCAGAGGTAACTATTTTTTAAACTTAGAAAGGCACGTGACCACTTACTTTTATAAGGTCATCTAAGTAATCCGCTTTTCCGTCGATATCTACTTTAAGTAGAGACCACTATCTCTTTTTTTTTTTTAAAAATGTTGGAACGACTGGACATTTTTTTTCCCGCGATAAGTAGAGTCTAACAATAATGTTAGTGTTCAAAATGGTCTTAATGACGACTATAGTATGGGTTTGTAAAAAAAGTATAACCAAATTCCCCAAAGCAGTGTTTATTAGACATTGCTACGTGTTTTATTATAGGCAAACTGTCGTATACCACCTTTAACACATACTCATAATTCACTGGTCCCGAATGAAACGGGATAAAGTTCTATTGGTCTATAAAGTGACAATACAAATCACAACCCTTCTGACCTTGACGACATCGAAGCTTCAGAATCTTATCCCGCCATCTGTGACATTGTAATTGTTGAAATGTAATTGCTCGCCATATGCCGAAAGGCAAAAGGCGAGGTAAATTTAATAAGGGTCGGTTGTTACCAGGTACGCTGGAGGTTAAAATAACCGCTGCTCCTTCGCGCGACAGTGAACAGTAAATGTACGGATGGCAGAACTTCAACAGATATGCACCAGAGGATAAAACGCAGCCCACAAGGTCGGCATATAGCTAAGTGTATAGTTTCGGATGATCGGCAACTATTTGGAAAGATGATGGTCGACGGATAGTGTGTGGATGCATGTCGGTGAAGTCAGTAAGGAAACTACACGCATCTGAATACATATATTTCCAGTTGGGTATTTAAGAAGTTATTCAGGTATGTTTTTTCATAATTTTTTTTTATAGTAATGTTGTTTTTTAAATTAAACTTAAAATTAATTAACAGTGAAAGGGCACATTTTTAATACTTGGAAATGATTAGTTTATCATTTAACCAGTTCAATTTAAAGTTCATATTTAAATAAACAATTAAAGTATTTTTTTCAATGTTGTACTTTTTGTCGCCTTGTGTCTCTATTTAAAATCGATTCGTAATAGCATAGGTTGTGTGTAATTATCAGTGTAACAACAGACCAATGTATGTGTAGATTTTTGTCACTTTAAATACATTTTGGTGAACGCATAATCATTTTAAGGAAGTGGTAATTGTGTGTACATAGGATTGTAATACCTTTAAAGGTCATATCCGACTATTTCGACAAAATATTTCATTAAACAATAAAAAAAAGTTACCTGAACAGATCTCGCGAAATGTTGTTAATTGATGTTCTACACCTGTGTGAAAAATGAACCATAACGACGCAATCGTCATTACAAAATTATATTCCCCATTTAAGCCACGCTGCACAGTTAGCTATTTTTAAACCAAGAAAACCACGTGACCACTTTTTTTTATATCATTCACAACATCCGCTCTGACGTCAATGTCTATTTTTAGCAGGAATCCCAATCAATCTTATTTCTAGATTAAAAAAGGATAAACACTTTAAATGTTGATAGGGAGTTGTACTACCCTAAAATTGAGATACTGTAAAAATCGTCTAAGCTTAGACAAAAACTGATCTTTGTGCAGAAACTATGCACAAATACTCCAACAGAGGTCAGATAATGTAAATATAACTGACATAGGCAAAATGTCGGGTACCACCTTTTAGTTAATTATAAGTACGTTACATAGAATAAAAAACAATGTATTGTGGATAGTCATTATTGTTCTCTGAGTCAATATAAGAATAGTCTAAACAAAATGTTCAAATAATTGTATTATAATAGACGTGTCATAGATGAGTGGTAGATATGTTGTTTAACAGATCATTGATAGTAAAGATAAACATCAACATAAGGGTTAGCCGATTGTGTCGTGTATAAGTGCTCGAATTATTGGGGGTTGTTATCAATTTGTGTAATAACTTGTTATTTGAAAACTAAAGAAATATGCAATTTTCTATTTCATTTTTTAAAATATTTTACCTAATGCTATTTTTAAATCTTGTTTTCATTTTAATTTTTTACATTTTAAAACACCCCTCCTTTGGAAAGCACCAGTGCTCATTTACTATCATTAAACAACAACAACAACAACGGTTGAATACGAGTTAAACGAAATGTTCTTCTTTATTTCCTACAGACAGATGTTTTCCTTAACCCAGTGTGTTCGTGTTACTTTTTCGTCCGTGTTAGCTGTTAGCCTTCTAAATGCAAATTGATCAGACTTATGCAAAACATGTAGAAAAGGGTGCAGATCCTGACCCGTCTGGTAGCTGCCTGATCAGAATCTGCAATATTTGCTGTCGAGTCCTAAGATACATGACTTTATATGCTCGCAAGGTGTCCTATGCCAAAAACAAATGATTATTATTTTACAAAGTTAAGAGGTAAAAATGTCGAAACCCACCTGGGTATAAGGGTGGAATTGAAAATATAACTGGATGCACTTTAAAATGGCTTGGTCACAGATTAGGGCATATTCATTACGATAAGATTAGACAATTTTAGAACAGCTTATTTATTTCTAAATTAAAATGGCTTTATTTGGTTGAAGGCAGTTATACAGCTTTTTTAAACAAACGCGGACGACAGAAAATGAACAAATAATTAACTATGATACTTTAATCCAATGATGATTATAAAGTTATTGCACCTCAACCACTCAACAAGCCATGTCCAACTCGCTTTAACTTCACGCTAATCGCATTCATAATCCTTTTTTCAAGTCACCATTAGCGCGAATAGGATTGCGCACGAAACAAATTGTATGCTATGCATAGGTAAGTGTATTTCATTTTGGCATACCAAAGTCGATACAAATGGTAGTAGTATAGCTCCCTTGTTAACCCTCAAGCAAATATAAGGGTAGTTCCACGACTGGTTGGCCAGGTGTTAGGGCATGCTATGCAAAGTGAAGGCAGCACTATGTCTGCTTCAAGTGGACACCGTCTCCAGATAACTGAAATACTGTTGGTGGGGCGATAAATCCAATAAACATACATATAAACATTTGCTAGTTATATTATATGGTCGTAACTTTAAAATCACAACGAGTCTTTATTCCCAAGCAATCTAACTTAACAATGAATACAACTGCTTTATTAACATGAATATTTATACAGTAGTCAATCTAAAACCTTCCACGGCTGTCATTTGATTTATTCATAAGACATATAAAGATTAAACATGCATGATTATATAACAGGGTGTGGAGGCATGCCCTAACACATATTATTTTTTGAGCTACATTGGCTCAGGTGCATTCAAGAACTTTTATCGCCCAAAAGAGTGAGAAAAAAAAGAAAATACGTTGTTTTGTTTGGTTTTGACTTAAATACAACTTGACGACACAATATAAATTGGCATCTAATGCTGCTTCATTTTAAGAAAATCTACAATATTTTCATGAAGCATGATGGTGGTTAATTATTGTTAACACAATGCAAAAAGAACAAATACATCTATTTCACTAAATTAATTGCTGCACTTACAATGACCTTTGAAATTATTTGTCTCATATGTAGTAATTGTTTAATTTGTCTATTCTAATTAGGTATTTAATTGTATAAATAAAAATAGAATGTCGAATATTAATGAAGTAATTATGCATTACATAGATAAATCAGGAGTTTTATTGTACAACAATATTTGTTTGTACAACATGTTAAATAAATGATTTTCATACGTTTTATGTTTAAATTATAAGATTATTAATTTAATAAATAAAATAAATAAAAATGCATTTGTGAAATTATTTAGCCATGTTAGCATAAGCGAGTCCATCATCATTACCTCACAAAAGCTTTTACTCTCATTAAGTTTTCGTTATAGATTAATATTGTGTTTCTTTCTTATTCTACTTATTAAACTTCCTGTTAGAATAAGACTTGCAATTAAGTGTAATTATGTTTTTAGCCTGCAATCAAGAAAACCTTTGAACATCTCTTCATTTTATATTTTTATACACATATTTTACATTCTTGACTTACTTCTGAACAAAGTGTTTATGAGTGGACATTTAAGTTAGTTAACTTAGATGGATTGTTGATATCATCGGCTCTGCTTGCATTCTGTCGTCTACGTGAAGCATAGAGTCTATTAAGACGTTTCTATAGAAAATAGAAGTCGAAACGAGCGCAGCGAGTGCAGGCTTCTGCTTGCTATGGAAACGTCTTAATAGATTCTATCCGACTTAGAAATCCCTGCCTCACTTTTACCTGTTCTACCAAAATGACATGTAATCCGCCCCATAAAACTGTCAATCAAACTGTCAATCGTCTTGACGTCTTCGAACTTCTCAAAGTGGGAGGAGTCAAGCCAGAACGCGTGGTTTGTTGCACATGCGCACTTGAAAATAAAACCATTTAGAAAAATAGATCGATCTGTTTTGTTCATTGTAAAATATAAAATAGAAAGGAGTTCTATTGAAATAAATCGCTGAGGAACTTGAATTTTTATAGCTTCTGATTGGCTACAATGTAGGGCGACTTCTAAATCGAGTTGCCAGTCAGAAAGTTCTAGTGCGAGGTGGTCCAAAAAACGACAAGAACATGTTAATGCGCATGGTACCCCATGTCGATCCTTGGCCTCTTTAGCTGCACTCACAAGAACACACCGTTTATCTTGCAACATTAGAATGTGTTTTGAGTTCAATATGTACGCTTCAGCAGCCAGAGTTACAATAAAACTAAATTGGGCAATATCTAGCTTATATGGCCCTACAGTTTAAACTAAGGTCAAGTGCAGCGACGATGGTTTTGAAGGAAGTTTTAACAGCGTGCAAAGCGTCAGCTCTAGATGACCACCAGGTTTCGCTTAAGGGTTGTAGTTTTGTCTTTTTTCCATCGCTTCTTTGCTTTCATTATCCTCTCCAAATAATTCATGGAATCTCAGCAAACGCTTTGCTGAATAGTTGAAGCAGGAAGCTACTTCTTGCACTAGCTTGATCAAAGTTCTAAGCATGAGGTTATCAGAAGCGTGACCGATGGCTTGGTTGGGGCAGTGCGCCCTAAAATGTGTGTAATGCACATGTAGATGTTCTTTTTTTGGGAATAATTAAGTTTCTTTAAAGAAAGTATGTTTATCAGCCAATCTTTATGTAGCTCCTTAGTGCACGACATGAGGCATCAATGCGGATTTTTTTTAATGAATTTGAAGGCACGAAGGATTGAGCCTGCCTGGGAAGCAGTAAAGTGAGCACAGCAACAATTATGTACATGTATGTCGAAAGGGAAAAAACGCATCAGTAGTGTTCGGTCGGGCATGCATCAAGTGTAAATGTTAATATTTCAATCTATTTAAGCTTGATGCTCTACTGATTTTACTGTCTAATCCAGATATCTTGTTCTACTGAGGGTACATTTTGCCTAATAGGAAACCATCGAAGAAACAGGAAACCTTTGAAATAAATGCCATCAAATCTAAGTGGTCATTAGGACGCGTGTATGTGATACACAGAAGTACATGTATATCATTTTACCACCATAAACCTGTTGCAGTTTGTTTGCAGTTCTAAATACGTGATCGTTATGGTTTCATTTATCAATGCATTGACATATGTCTGGACAATTTGAAACATAATATCATCCTTTATCGAGAAGTAGAGAATTTGCGCTGAAAAACATAATGGTGCTCCTTACTCTAACATAATGGTGCTCCTTACTCAATGGCGATAGTATGTCTAAATATTGTAAGTCAACAATTGCTCTTTCCTATAACTGATAAATCCAGCCTGCTTCTAACAAAGGATACGCGAATTAAACTCAAACTAAACTTAAATAACGATTAATAAGCAACAAGAAAGCAGGGTAAAAATAATTCCAGAGTTGACACAGTGCATATCATGCTTGTAAGTAAACTAGATTGACGCCAAATAGGCATTTACTGTAAAAAGTGCAGTAAACAAAAACAAATTATTTATAAACGAAACAAAGGAGTTTGTTTTCAGCTTACGGGTTAGGAGAAAAGAGTAACAAGGGTACGTAATCCTGACGGTAAAAGGGGTCAATCCAACGACCCTATTTGTATGGATACAATCAAACATTAAAATTAAATGAACTGATAAGACGGGTTTAATTCCTACAAGATACTACGTCAAAAAGTTCTTTATTAAAATACAATTAAAATGACAAATAATGGCCAAAACCAGAGAATATGTGCGAAAGGTGGGATGGGGGTGGAGGAAATGTTACTAGAACTAGTGTTCCACTGTTCCACTGACTATGCACTATCTGCTAGGACGACATATCCCGCGCGGGACTTACTGTGATTCTATACTTAGCTTTGACAGAGGTCGTTCGTAACATCTCAGCCTGAAGTTACCACACATATTCGGAAATGAATGGCGTAGTCGGGATTTAGGTTTAGAAGACCGGAGAAAAATTTCTGGGCAGAACCATCGGCGTTCCCTTTGTCTCGGCGACTGACACTAGGCCTCGAACCGATTCGTTCTGGTCTTCCATTCGAATGCATTTATACATCGGCGGAACGAGCATTTAATCATTACCGCTCTCCTTCATGGTAACCGTTGATATATTATGCTGGTAAATGTTCGTTTTCATGAATATTCATAGCAACCAGTGTTCCAATGAAAATGCGTGTTACATTGACGCTTTTTTTTCATTAAGTTAAAAACACTATTTGTCAATGTCACTAACCTGCGACGCCCGTTGTTTACCGTTGTTCACATATTGTAATAATTGTATTGTCCGAATTTCGGTGCCGTGTTGAACACGGAGCCAATAAAATGCTTCATGCACATATACATGAGAACGAAGTTTTTCTGGCTAAGTAGCCCACGGTTAGGAAAATTTTCTGCATAAACCCATACTGTAGTCTAAGAAAAGACGATACTGAACACGATATTCCCTCTTTTCGTATGTAAAAGGACGTAACGATTAAAACTACATTCTTACCTCCCTTGTGTGTAGGTATCTCGTATATGGTTTATGCCGAAAACTTCAGATTTTCCCAACTTTTAAAAAACACTTAAGACTGAAGCATGCGCATAAAATGAAATCTTATTGAGATAAGAATTCATTAGAAAGGTTGAGCGCTTCTTTGAAAAAAAAAGCAAATGAAAAATAAAATTTATTGAATTTCTTATGTAAAGTATATGAAAATACCTTCCCTAAAATATTTCTTTCATTTCGAAAATGGGAAATAAACGATATTAAGATATCTCAAATGTGCGTTGTTCACATAGATTTAGGGCATCAATGAACGGCATTCTGCAGGACTTTTTTCAGGTGAAAATGACTTTGTTGTTGTGTTTTGAGGGAATAATGGTCCAAACTGTCGGAAACCAAGGCGGAACCTATATGACAGTCTAAAACGTTATATGGAAAATAACAACAACAACAAAAACAACAACAAGAAACGCGTCGAAATTTAAATTGCCTAGCTAACGGGCTGTTATGTACAACCTGTGTGGATGATGTCCACAGTTAGGATAATAATAATAATAATAATTGGATAATCAGATGATCAATCGTACCTACTCGGCGATCTCCGGCAAGCTTCGGAGATAATGCCTCGGGTGTAATTGTATGAATACACCAGTTGGTGATTTGCCCCGGCGAATAACTTCTCATTGCATTATGTAAACAAAGATGGCTGACTTTTCAAAGTGCATGCAGTACGCTTTAGATATAATGGAGATTCAATACTTCTTGAAATTAGAGGAGATTGCTTCGTTGAAGAATATTTTTAACTTAGTTGATACTGTATGTATATTACCAACAGGATTTGGTAAACGTGTAATATACCAGTTATTACCCTGCATGCACTCGGATCACGCTTCGGTGATGTCTATATTCGAAGCTTGCCGGAGATCGCCGAGTAGGTACGATTGCCATTTTGGAAGTAGTTTGTCAATATGGCGGCGACAGCATTATTTCCGAGGTGATTACGTAGAGGATGGACTTACTCGAGGAGTTCCGAGTGTCAGATGATTCGTGAATTATCGGAGGTGTAACGATTGAAACAATCTGTGAAATATTGTGGTCTGATGGAACTTACCTGAGGAGTTCCGAATTTATTTGTCGGCGATGTACTCAGCCCTGTCACATCGTGATAGCTATGCAGGTTTATTAAACATGGTTAGGTGTCACAACACTTGTTCAATTTTATAGCGATTTGGCAACAGATGGTCAAATTAGCAGTTTTAAATGCAAATGCTGAATCAGAATGAATGATGGTTTTAAATCTCTCTCTCTCTCTCTCTCTCTCTCTCTCTCTCTCTCTCTCTCTCTCTCTCTCTCTCTCTCTCTCTCTCTCTCTCTCTCTCTCTCTCTTTATAAAAATTTGTTTACTTTTTGTATGATTTTAGCCATATAAAATAAATAATTCTACAATTCTAAAAATAGATTAAACCACTTACAATAGAATTACAAATAATTAAAAAAAAATCGTAAACCTCTAACCTAAATTAACTAAAGTCTTCTACATAAAAGTTTCCTACAAACTAAGAACATAATTTCTGTTAAATAAAAGAATAATGAGGCAACTACATGCAGTATTTGTCAAATCAAGTAGTACAATGACAGGAAAAGTAGATACAGACTATATCCACTCAACCACGACAATCTATTGTTCTCCAATTACGCCCAATTCCCAACTGTCCCACCTTGATTTTTACCAGTTTAACTAAAAGTGGGACAGTTGTAAAAAAGCATGTGTGATAACACTAAAAAGTGGGCGTGTACTTAGCATAAAGTCTATGGATAAGCAGGTAACAACAGAACAGTCGAGTTTAAGAACAGGTATGATGGTTTTATCGGCATCTCCATAACGTTCTTCATCGTAATCTACTATCTTTATAATAATCACATTATTCACCCCCTCCCTCCTAATTCTTATCCTGTCATTTCCCTCGACATTCTATCCTCATCCGTCCTGTTTTCTGCAATCTATCACTTCTTATTTTCGATGGCGGATTAAAATGCTAATAATGTATGTAGATAAGAATAGTGCACACTTTCTAAAAAAATTAAGTGATGGTTGTGGGAAGTAGTAGTTGTAGTAGTAGTAGTAGTAGTAGTAGTAGTAGAAATAGTAGTAGTAGTAGTAGTAGTAGTAGTAGTAGTAGTAGTAGTTGTTGTTGTAGTAGTAGTAGTAGTAGCAGTAGTAGTAGTAGTAGTAGTAGTAGTAGTAGTAGTAGTAGTAGTAGTAGTAGTAGAAATAGTAGTAGTAGTAGTAGCAGTAGTAGTAGTTGTTGTTGTTGTAGTAGTAGTAGTAGTAGCAGTAGTAGTAGTAGAAGTAGTAGTAGTAGTAGTAGTAGTAGTAGTAGTAGTTGTAGTAGTAGTAGTAGTAGTAGTAGACAAGTAGTAGTAGAAATAGTAGTAGGTAGTAGTAGTAGTAGTAGTAGTAGTAGTAAGTAGTTGATTAGTAGTAGTAGTAGTGAGTAGTAGCGTCGTCGTTCGCCGTCTTCTTCTTCTTCTTCTTACTTATTCTTCGTCGTCGTCGTCGTCGTACGTAGTTAGTAATAGTCGTCGTCGTTGTCGTCGTCGTCGTAGAGTCCCGTTGTCGTCGTCGTCGTAGTCGTTGTCGTGTAGTCGTCGTATTCGTCGTCGTCGTCGTCGTCGCCGTCGTCGTCGTCGTTTCGCCGTCGTCTTGTCGTGTCGTGTAGTAGTCGCCCGTAGTCGTCGTCGGCGGAGGACGGCGGCGGGGAGGCGGAGGGTCGAGTATAGTAGTAGCAGTCGTAGTCGTACAGATAGTAATAGAGTTTAGTCGTAAAGGTAGTAGCAGTAGTAGTAGTGCTTAATTAGATTATTTTTATGGACCATACAGTAGGAGTAATGGTAGTAGTTATTATTAAAGTTGCTAAAGAGATTGCTGTAAGCAGTCGTTGGGGCTGTAAGAAAGTAACATTTGATCACATCATACAATCTTTTCTTTTTTAGATCAGGAAGCTACTGTTACATCATGATGTTTCGAGGTCACTGGAAGTTTCTCTTGTAAGTACAGTCTGAAACAAATATTTGCATAAAAGTTGATCGTAATCTTTAATGTGGGACCTCCCACTCAATTCTCTACCAGTAGTGTTTCTCCTATCTGCCTTTGTTGCGTTCTTTTACCTCTTTCGACAAACGTGCTACAAAGACACACGAAGTCTGGCTATAAGTGACTGAATATAGGAACTTCTGGGCAGAAACAAGTATGTTAAAAAAAACAGCTAAAGAGCTCCTTGCAAGAAAGTCCACGCCCTAACTAAGACTTGGGCCTCTTTTGTTTTGTGGGTGGGTAGGAGACATACAGCGTACAGGTGTTTGAGGGCTCCAACTGCTCGCCCACTGGCGCCCACACATCTAAGCCACACATGTTGTGTTTCTCAAACGAAGACTTGTTTGACAAAAGGTGTGATCAGTTTCAGTATGCATAGCACATTTATACTTATTACAGTCCAGATAAATCTGCTTTTTTCTCCTCCCTCCTGCCGCTCCTTCTCTTGCTCATAATCACCACCTCCACCATCACCACAACCACCGCCACAACCATTATCACCATTATTATCATCATCATCATCAGCAGCAGCAACAGCAGCAGCAGAAGCAACATCACCATCACCAGCACTAAATCCACCACAACAGCAATAGCGGCTATAGCGTCAGCAACACCAGCACCAACACCAGCACCAACACCAGCACCACCACAGCAGCAGCAGGAGCAACAATAGTAGCAACAGCAGCAGCAATTCAAACACAAGCAGTAGCTCCATCATCCCCACCACCATCTTTCGTCTCCTTTGTCTTCTGATACAAAATTTTAAACGTTTGGGCTGTACAGAATATAACACACGAATGTTCATTTTTTCAGGTTACTGTTAGCGACTGTCGTATTCTGTGCATTTTTCACTCTACTCAACTACATCGCCAACGTGAGCATGCGTTTGAAAGTCCTTCGTGTTCCTGCTGTCTCCGAGGCTCTTACTGATCTCCGTGAGACACCCTTTTCTGTCCCCATACCGGCCCCGAAAATCAGGACCCACATCGGTTTCCTGAAAGTCCACAAGGCCGCAAGCACAACGACACAGGCCATCTTCCTGAGATTCGGGTGGCGTCGGAACTTGACTTTTGTCCTTCCGCCAGAGTTCAGCGATTTCCATTACCCTAATATCATCAGTACAAACGAGTCGATTACACGATACAACACACTCCCTCCACCTCCAGGAAAATCATTTGATATTCTTTGTCATCACGTAATCTATAACCAGACTGCATGGAATTCCATTCTCCCCAAAGATACCGTTATTATAGGTACGGTAAGAGAACCGTTCGCATTGTTTAAATCTCTGTTAAACTACTTTGAACCCAGTTATATTAAAACTATAACTTCAGCTGATCCGCTTACGGAGTTTCTGACAAATGTCCAAAAATATGAACCAAAGGATCTACGCTATTCCATGACTAATAATCGAATGGCTTTAGAATACGGAGTTCCAGTTGAAGTTATTTTAAAAGGTGACATTGTCGCTTTCGAAGAGTATGCTGACAATGTTCTCAAAAAGTCATTTGACATTGTTATTATAGCTGAAGAATTCGACGAATCGTTGATACTGATGAAGCGAAAACTCAATTGGACAATGGACGATATTATGTATGCGTTGAAAAACGTCCGGCCAGAAAAAGAACCCGATTTCTTACCAGTTGAAGAGAAACACAAAGCTTTGCATAAACAGGCATTTCCGTTTGATTATTGGTTGTATGAACTTTTTAAGAAAAGACTGTACGAACAAATAGTTGCCGAAGGTCCGTCATTTTATGAGGAAGTTTCCCATTTCAAAGAGGCGCGGAAATATGTAGAGGAGTTCTGCCACGCTGCGCCATTGTCTCTGAAGTCAGTAATTATAGCGAGCAGTCAATGGAATGACGAGTTTGAAATAACAAAAAATGACTGTGAGATTCTTCATAAAGAGGAGATAGATTTCACACAAGACATTCGTAAAAGGCAATACGGATCAGCTTCGTGGCATTGGTTGTAATATATACATACATAAATTTAAAAAGATAAGAAACCCTCGGACAATGTGCAATATTACGATGAAAAACGAACAAACATTTCATTCCGTAGCTGTAAGATGTTTATTAACGTTCGTCCTGCAAAACAGGTTTAGTAAATGACAATTTAAATGACAAAGACAAAGAAACAATGACACCAGTGCAATAGAATGGATAACTATGAGTATTTGTAAAAATGTAACCCTCATCCTGCTTATGCTTTACAAAATGGAAAAAAAAAGATAAAGAAACTGTGCCATAAGTGCGACAAAAAAGGAACCACAGCCTATGTTCATATGGCAAAGGGCAATGAAACGTTGACAAGCATGCAATGTATTTGCTGCCAATGGATGCGGCATACTCCCCATCCTGCGACTTGCTTACACTGGATCACATTTGCCTTTTTAATATTTGTTTATAACCTTTGTCGAACCCCAATAAATAATTAAGTAAAACATTACATCTAATCACTTGAATATCAAAGGTTGCGTATACTAAATTTGAGGTCGATTTTGAACTATTTGAGCCGTTTTCAGCTGAAGTTACAAAGTATCTCGTAATAAACGTCATGTGGTGTATATGTCAGTCATATAAAATACTCAGATCGTTTCGATGTTTCTAGATACATGAAGTACGGACCATGTGCTTCTATGTGCCAAATGTGGGAAGGTCTTCCAGCTGACTTGCGTGGTTCTACCGAGACTTGGGGGTCTTCCTCCACCAAAAAGTTGGACGTTGCTATAATTATCATGATTTGTCGCTACAATAAATTTAAAAGAATTTATGTAAAAACGTACCGACGGAAAACTCTGACCAAGTCTCTTTAATTACAATGGCCTGCTATTGAACTGCAACTTAAAAAGCAACAAAACAATCACAAATGTTATTGACAATCTTAAAATAAAATGGCTTATATTGGGATAAAGTTGCATATCCGGACTCTTGTTAACTAACGTGCTGATTTATAGAGACTTAGTAACAGTCAGCCATTTGTGCTTTTAAACATATTTTTTCAAATATAATCATTTTAAACTACATTTAATGTTGGATAAATTATTACCTCAGACCAATAGATTACACGAGAACAATCTACTGATTGCACTGCCAGGTCCGGTGGGTTCAAAAGTGAATCATGTGATTTGATTTCTTCAAAATATTAATTCAAATATCTAACATAAAAGCCCAGTCCATGACATTTACAGTGTATCTGAAGATGAGTATACTCATTATACATTTCATTTTTTGAATGTCATGTTGTCATTGAGTAGATATCAAATTTGTTTTACGAAGTTTTGTGTTTTGTGATGAGTAAAATGTCCTTTAAAATTGCTAAATATAATATTTCTTCACTTTGGAGTTATATGCATACACACAGTATTTCATTCTATTAATCACATGACTTTTATTTTGAATTAAATATCTCATGTTATTATTTATTTATTATTATTATTTATAATTTTGTTTGTTTTACCAAATAAGTATTACATCATCATTTGTTTATTAACACTGTTTTAATTCTATCCATGTATATATGCAACCAGATGAAAAGTCATTTGAATAAAAAGTTGTTGACATAGTTGGTGTGTGCTTTTATATCCCAGCAATATAAACAAGTCGATAAAATAGTTACCCAGTCATACCACGTCCTTCTAATATTCTTGCTCTACTCTTCACTTCACCCCCACTCGCACATCATCATTACTTTCGTTGTCAGCTTGATCACTCATTCTTTCCCACCTTCACTCGCACACCATCTTCATTCTCGATAACATCATGCTCACTCTACTTCTTTCTCACCCTCACTCGCGCACAATTCTCATTCTCGCTAACACCATTCTCACTCTAGTTCTTTCTCACCCTCACTCGCGCACCATTCTCATTCTCCATAACATCATTCTCACTCTAGTTCTTTCTCACTCTCACTCGCACACCATTCTCATTCTCGATAACATCAGTATCACTCTAGTTCTTTTTCACCCTCACTCGCACACCATTCTCATTCTCGCTAACACCATTCTCACTCTAGTTCTTGCTCACCCTCACTCGCGCACCATTCTCATTCTCGATAACATCATTCTCACTCTAGTTCTTTCTCATCATCACTCGCACACCATTCTCATTCTCGATAACATCTTTCTCACTCTAGTTCTTTCTCACCCTCACTCGCGCACCATTCTCATTCTAGATAACATCATTCTCACTCTAGTTATTTCTCACCCTCACTCGCGCACCATTCTCATTCTCGCAAATACCATTCTCACTCTACTCTAGTTCTTTTTCACCCTCACTCGCACACCATTCTAATTCTCGCTAACACCATTCTCACTCTAGTTCTTGCTCACCCTCAATCGCGCACCATTCTCATTCTAGATAACATCATTCTCACTCTAGTCCTTTCTCACACTCACTCGCACACCATTCTCGTTCTCGCTTACACCATTCTTACTCTAGTTCTTTCTCACCCTCACTTGCGCACCATTCTCATTCTCGCTAACATCATTCTCACTCTAGTTCTTTCTCACCCTCACTCGCACACCATTCTCATTCTCGCTAACACCATTCTCATTCTAGTTCTTTCTCACCCTCACTCGCATACCATCCTAATTCTCGCTTACACCATTCTCTCTCTAGTTCTTTCTCACCATCACTTGCGCATCATTCTCATTCTCGCTAACACCATTCTCACTCTAGTTCTTTCTCACCCTCACTCGCACACCATTCTCATTCTCGCTAACACCATTCTCACTCTAGTTCTTTCTCACGCTCACTCGCGCACCATCCTCATTCTCGATAACATAATTCTCACTCTAGTTCTTTCTTACCCTCACTCGCACACCATCCTAATTCTCGCTAACACCATTGTCAGTCTAGTGGTGTCTCACCCTCACTCGCGCACCATTCTCATTCTCGCTAACACCATTCTCATTCTAGTTCTTTCTCACCCTCACTCGCGCAGCATTCTCATTCTCGCTAACACCGTTCTCACTCTAGTTCTTTCTCACCCTCACCCTCACACCATTCTTATTCTCGCTAACACCATGCTCACTCTAGTTCTTTCTCACCCTCACTCGCACACCATTCTCATTCTCGCTAACACCATTCTCACTCTAGTTCTTTCTCACCCTCACTCGCACACCATTCTCATTCTCGCTAAAACCATGATCACTCTAGTTCTTTCTCACCCTCAATCGCACGCCATTCTCATTCTCGCTAACACCATTCTCACTCTAGTACTTTCTTACCCTCACTCGCACACCATTCTCATTCTCGCTAACACCATTCTCACTCTAGTTCTTTCTCACCCTCACTCGCGCACCATTCTCATTCTAGATAACATCATTCTCACTCTAGTTCTTTCTCATCATCACTCGCACACCATTCTCATTCTCGATAACATCTTTCTCACTCTAGTTCTTTCTCACCCTCACTCGCGCACCATTCTCATTCTAGATAACATCATTCTCACTCTAGTTCTTTCTCACCCTCACTCGCGCACCATTCTCATTCTCGATAACATCATTCTCACTCTAGTTCTTTCTCACCCTCACTCGCGCACCATTCTCATTCTCGATAACACCATTCTCACTCTAGTTCTTTCTCACCCTCACCCTCACACCATTCTTATTCTCGCTATCACCATGCTCACTCTAGTTCTTTCTCACCCTCACTCGCACACCATTCTCATTCTCGCTAACACCATTCTCACTCTAGTTCTTTCTCACCCTCACTCGCACACCATTCTCATTCTCGCTAACACCATGCTCACTCTAGTTCTTTCTCACCCTCAATCGCACACCATTCTCATTCTCGCTAACACCATTCTCACTCTAGTTCTTTCTCACCCTCACTCGCACACCATTCTCATTCTCGCTAACACCATTCTCACTCTAGTTCTTTCTCACCCTCACTCGCGCACCATTCTCATTCTAGATAACATCATTCTCACTCTAGTTCTTTCTCATCATCACTCGCACACCATTCTCATTCTCGATAACATCTTTCTCACTCTAGTTCTTTCTCACCCTCACTCGCGCACCATTCTCATTCTCGATAACATCATTCTCACTCTAGTTCTTTCTCACCCTCACTCGCGCACCATTCTCATTCTCGATAACACCATTCTCACTCTAGTTCTTTCTCATCCTCACTCGCGCACCATTCTCATTCTCGATAACATCATTCTCACTCTAGTCCTTTCTCACACTCATTCGCACACCATTCTCATTCTCGCTTACACCATTATCACTCTAGTTCTTTCTCACCCTCACTCGCGCACCATTCTCATTCTCGATAACACCATTATCACTCTAGTTATTTCTCACCCTCACTCGCACACCATTCTCATTCTCGATAACATCATTCTCACTCTAGTTCTTTCTCACCCTCACTCGCGCACCATTCTCATTCTCGCTTACACCATTATCACTCTAGTTCTTTCTCACCCTCACTCGCGCACCATTCTCATTCTCGATAACATCATTCTCACTCTAGTTCTTTCTCACCCTCACTCGCGCACCATTCTCATTCTCGCTAACACCATTATCACTCTAGTTCTTTCTCACCCTCACTCGCGCATCATTCTAATTCTCGAGAACATCATCCTCACTCTAGTTCTTTCTTACCATCACTCGCACACCATTCTCATTCTCGCTTACACCATTATCACTCTAGTTCTTTCTCATCCTCACTCGCACACCATTATCATTCTCGCTAACACCATTATCACTCTAGTTCTTTTTCACCCTCACTCGCACACCATTCTCATTCTCGCTAACACCATTCTCACTCTAGTTCTTGCTCACCCTCACTCGCGCACCATTCTCATTCTAGATAACATCATTCTCACTCTAGTTCTTTCTCATCTACACTCGCACACCATTCTCATTCTCGATAACATCAGTATCACTCTAGTTCTTTCTCACCCTCACTCGCGCACCATTCTCATTCTAGATAACATCATTCTCACTCTAGTTCTTTCTTACCCTCACTCGCGCACCATTCTCATTCTCGATAACATCATTCTCACTCTAGTTCTTTCTCATCATCACTCGCACACCATTCTCATTCTCGATAACATCTTTCTCACTCTAGTTCTTTCTCACCCTCACTCGCGCACCATTCTCATTCTAGATAACATCATTCTCACTCTAGTTATTTCTCACCCTCACTCGCGCACCATTCTCATTCTCGCAAATACCATTCTCACTCTACTCTAGTTCTTTTTCACCCTCACTCGCACACCATCCTAATTCTCGCTAACACCATTCTTACTCTAGTCCTTTCTCACACGCACTCGCACACCATTCTCATTCTCGCTTACACCATTATCACTCTAGTTCTTTCTCAACCTCACTAGCACACCATTCTCATTCTCGCTAACACCATTATCACTTTAGTTCTTTCTCACCCCCACTCGCACACCATTCTCATTCTCGATAACATTATGAGCACTCTAGTTCTTTCTCACACTCACTCGCACACCATTCTCATTATCGCTAACACCATTCTCACTCTAGTTCTTTCTCATCCTCACTCGCGCACCATTCTCATTCTCGATAACATCATTCTCACTCTAGTCCTTTCTCACACTCATTCGCACACCATTCTCATTCTCGCTTACACCATTATCACTCTAGTTCTTTCTCACCCTCACTCGCGCACCATTCTCATTCTCGATAACACCATTATCACTCTAGTTATTTCTCACCCTCACTCGCACACCATTCTCATTCTCGATAACATCATTCTCACTCTAGTTCTTTCTCACCATCACTCGCACACCATTCTCATTCTCGCTAACACCATTATCACTCTAGTTCTTGCTCACCCTCACTCGCGCACCATTCTCATTCTCGCTAACACCATTCTCACTCTAGTTCTTTCTCACCCTCACTCGCGCACCATTCTCATTCTCGATAACATCATTCTCAATCTAGTTCTTTCTCACCCTCACTCGCGCACCATTCTCATTCTCGCTAACACCATTCTCACTCTAGATCTAACTCACCCTCACTCGCGCACCATTCTCATTCTCGATAACACCATTCTCACTCTAGTTCTTTCTCACCCTCACTCGCACAACATCCTAATTCTCGCTAACACCATTCTCTCTCTAGTTCTTTCTTACCCTCACTCGCACATCATCCTAATTCTCGCTTACACCATTGTCAGTCTAGTGGTGTCTCACCCTCACTCGCACACCATCCTTATTATCCGCTAACACCATTTTCACTCTACTTCACTCTCACCGTCGCTCGCATAACATCCTCATTCTTGCGAACAGTATTCTCATTATATTTCATACTCACTATCACTCGCACACCATCTTCATTATCACTAATAAATCACCCCAACTTTTAAACCATCCCTTTACTAGCTAAATCATCCTCACTCAATCTCTCATTCAATCTCACTTACAACAATCCCATTCTTGCTGTCAATCTTCTCACTTTAATTCACTCCTATTATCACAACTTCTCACTCCCGTTTAACCCACTGTCACTCTCGCTAACACCATTCTCACGCTATTTTACTCTCATTCTCACACACACCATCCTTACACTCGCTCACACCCTGTTCACTCTCACTAACTTACACGCCAATAAACTCTTTTTGTCACAAACTCTTCACCCTAGCTATCAACATTCCAACTCTATTGCCCACCTAAGTGGCACTTCATCCTCACTAGAGCTTACTCCAGTCTCTTAAGTCTTCGTTTAACCTTCCGTCGATATAATTAAATTTTCACATTAAAGATGGTGTCCGACAGTTTGGACCAACGATTTTATTTCTCAAACAACCAAATAAGACAATGTTATCTGGAAAGGTCCTGTAAAATGTTGTTCATTGATGTCCTTTATCTGTGTTAAAAGAGGGATTGCATTGCAATCGGGTAATTCCTATCTAAGCCACGCTGCAGAGATAACTATTTTAAAACCTCGTGACAACTTACTTTTGAGATCACATCAAATCGTCACCCGGTTCTCTGCTCTAACGTCGATTACTATTTTTAGCAGAGGTCACTTTCGTGTTTATTTATAGATTTGGAAAAAATGAACATTTAGATTGATTATTTTCGCATTTTTTCCTGTCTAACAAAATAGGTCGTGTTCAAATTCGTCTTCACTTAAAGCTATGTATGAATTTATCCAGAAATTATGTCTAATTTCCCCCACCTCAGAACAGTGGGAAAATATTGTTACATGCACCGAATATAGGCAAATTGCCGTATACCACATTTAAATCTCATTTCGAATTTCTAGTATATTTTAGACATCATATATATATATATAATAACCATGACGTAAGAGGGTCTTTAAACTTTTTGTCCATCATCTCTGATATAATTCACACATTTATTAAATTACCGATTAAATATGCGCTTTTTTCTATGGTAATGATGCTCTCATGTATTTATTTATAACTTTGACGATGCATATCGGTAGTCTCTGTCAGAGAGGAGTGATGCATGTATATCGCGTATGAATATCATCAACGTGTATACATACATATATGAAAGCTGATCCTATGTGCATGAGATACATTTGCGAAAATTTGACCAAGTGTTGTGTATTTGTGTTACTATAAATTCTATAAACAGTTTACCCATTTTGTGAGTTAATTCTTATAAATTAATTACCTTCATTATATTTAATTACTATATGATAATTATCTCTTGCCAATAGTTAAAGCTAAAGAACTCAGTATGGCTTATTTCAGTCAAAAAGAGTAATTGACCCTTGTTTAAAGTCCGGGAGATTGGACAAGTCACAAGTTGCGGTTTTTTCCTTGTCGGTTAACGCCGAAACACTTGTATTACCCGAATCAGAAATTTGCGATACGTTGTTCAGATGAAGTCGAGTTTGACGTCAATTTGAAGTCAATATTAGAACAAAATTGATTATAGCTTTTGGTATGGGATACGCGATAACTTCTCGTCTATTCCATTTTTGTAAGGTCATTTGTCATTTTTTAAAGTCCGGAAGCACATGGCGAAAACAACAACAACAAAACAACTCAGCCGCCATTATTTATTGGAGTAGTCAGATCCCCCGCTATGGTTTCAACGCCGAGGTACTCGCCTTTGCAGAAATAGGAATTTGAGAAATTTGAGAATTTGAGAAATTTGATTCAGATCTAGTACTTCGTCAATTAAAAAAAGAAAGAAAGATAAAAATAAATAAAAGAAAAAACTAGAACTAAAATAAAGCACGAATATCTTGTTAGCACGGGTTATCATCAAATGCCTGTTTAACAGTGCATTATTTGCAGTACATACAGCAAAATAAACTAGATAAATACAGTAATGAACAGTAATGAATGTTCTCCGACAAAAAAGTGTTAAACGACAGTAAGTGTTAAAACAACAGAAGAGTAAATCTGTTGTCAGGTTGATAGATTTTTTAATTAAAAATAACGATAGATTCATTGCTGCTTACATACAACTATACCGAATTGTTACTTAATTGCGTTTCGCATAAGGACAAACATAGTCCGGTCTATTATAAACTGCTTCACTAAACAGTAAAGGTGGTAGCCGGCAGTTTTGAATAAATATGTTGTTTTTCCCCCGCAAATAACCAAATATGGCTTTGTTACCTGGAAAGGTCCTACTAAATGCTGTTCGTTGATACCATAGATTTGGGTGAAAAGTGAATCATTATATGTCAGTCGTCATTAAAATCAGGTGTTTCCTACCTGAGCCACGCTGCAGATATCTATTTTTAATCTAAATAAAAAAACACGTGACAACTTACTTTTAAGATCACGTTAAATCGACATCCGGGTAGTCCATGCTATTATCGGTATCTATTTTAGCAGAAATCACTTTCATACTTATTTATAGATTTGGAAAGAGTGAACATTCAGAGTTATTTATTCGCAATGTGTACTGTCTTGCATATATATATAGTGTTAAAATCGTCTTTACTCAAACTAGGCTGTAGGTTTATACAGAAATTATGTATAAATTTTAAGAAACCATGGGAAAATATTGGTACATGCATTTAGTATAGGAAAACTGTCCCATACCACCTTTAAAGCCCATTATTTCTTCTTTTTCCCAAAACTACATATAGAATAAATGTTAGGATAAAAATGTTCTTATAGACACAGCTATTTAATACTCGATCGACTTATACATACAATGTATATGTAAACAAATAAACTGATTATCTCAACTGAAAAACACGACTAGTGTCCATTGTTGAGAATATGAATTCATTCATCAATGACACCACGTGATGTGACGTCACCATGACGGCGCCATTATATGACATTGCGTCATTTGGCATAATTCCTCCTGATCCCACCGTAGCGTGAAAGCATCATCTGAATCCATGGATAGTAATACGACACACGCGCATACACACTAGGCAGGAATTCCCTTGTTTCCGCTATGCGACATCCGTTGTAGCCCCATGACGTCACGCCTGCAAGCAACCCGTTACAAACCATTGGGCCGCCGCTGTCACCCTAAAAGTACGCGATAAGAATTGACATTTAATACTGACAATATTGCCAGCGCAATAGTTATGTGCAAAAACACATTTTGGACATACATTGTAGTCTAATGTTAATGCTCATAAAACTTATTTTATTGCATTTATTGCATGATAAATACCAAATATGTAGAACACAGAGAGTCGTTCAGGCTAAATCCTTAGAAACGTTCGACAACATCTCGCCTTCACGAGATTTTACCAAGATAAGAAATACTATCAACAAAATGTTGCATAAAATGCAAACACGGGCATGCATCTTCGTTCGCTCGCACGCACGCACGCATACGTACATATCAACCAACATTACATGTAGGTGCTCATATATTAAAATGTTATTATAATATTTACGTACAGTAATTGCAAAAAATATCTGTTGACACGAACATATCTGAACAACGACTCTATAAACTCGACTTTAGTATCTTCTCGAACGATTTAATACATTTCATGAAGACACGACGACCGTCAGACTGGATACAAAATGGCCAAGACAATAATGGTAAGTTATTCAATGATGTAATAGATCGTTAAATTAATAAGTTAACAACAATTTGTTGTGGGGGTTTCCAACAGCAGTGACATGCACCGATCCGAACTTTACTGCGGGGTAGTCGGCGCATAGATACTGTTGCTATCCTTCCCAAGCTTTAATCAAAATGGCGGCTGATGCTAAGGCTGACACACGCTCTCTGGCAAATATTCCAGCTGATTTTTCGATTGAATATTTTCCAAATTTTAAATCTTTTGGCGAAAGAATTACCAAAAAGGCCTTAAATCTTTTCACACAGGGTTACATTCACAAGATAGACATTTATAATGACAAAGATAAATTTACGTGCCAAATGTTGGAGGTCGATGCGAAAATCGAAGAAACCTCACGATGTACGCATCGAAATTGATGGAACCAGGCGGTTAATTTCCGATGCATACTGCACATGTAAAGTTGGGTATGAATTTTATTTATGTAATGAGCAGATTATAGCTATTATAGATTCTATGCTTATGTAAAAATCGATGAGTGGATACTGTTTAATTGTGTAGGTCTATATCGTGCGTTTATGTAATCCATCGATCGTATGATAACCGGAACACACATTGAATAAGTCTACTTGTATTAATTAACTCATAAAATGGTAAAGCTTTCTTATAATTTACCGAAGGAGTGTTTATCTATCTATATTTATGAAATGCATTGTCTACACGTAGACATGTATAATATTAAATTATTAATTATGTAATAATAGTATATTTATGTATGTTTAGATTTTGCAATAGATCTATGCATTATTACAGCAACAACAATCAACCACATTGTAGTGGCTAAGCCTTCACTTACAAGAAAACGAAAGCCTGTTCTCTGCCAGCTTGATGCAAACATCAAGTAAGTACATGAGAAATGATTATGAATAAATGGTGTTTTCCTTTTATGTTAATTAAAACACTGCAATATAAAAGAGTAAATTGATCTTGATTTACTATAATTTATTGCAATTCATAATAACATTATGCATTACATAATTAAGTACGCGTTCAAAATCTCAGTAAAACCCCGCGGACCGCGAGATGTTAGCGAGATTGTAAGAGCTGCGTATCTGCGTGATCTATATGTCTG
Source organism: Sinonovacula constricta (assembly GCA_007844125.1). Taxonomy (NCBI): domain Eukaryota; kingdom Metazoa; phylum Mollusca; class Bivalvia; order Cardiida; family Solecurtidae; genus Sinonovacula; species Sinonovacula constricta. The sequence goes on from CM017555.1 coordinate 45,297,661, forward strand.
CAAAAGTAAATCATATTTTATTGCCGATTTTGATAAAATTACAGCTTATGTAATGAAGCAAAAATGTTGATTTATATTATATTTCCGCTCATACTGCGCATCCCCATTTCTACTTTTAGATTATAGTATTAGAAAATAATGTGTGCATAATATGTCGTGTTTTACGGATTTCATTTTCTCTCGATACCATCAATAAATAAAAGCATTATGTCAAATGAACAAGCAACATCGTTGTGTAACAAATTCAAGTGTCGGTAGGTATCTTTAATAACATGTACATGCGTTTTGCGTACATAAATATTTAACCTAACGGCCCTTGCGCAGTTCTGTGCCGACCCCTATGTACAGGAGGACCCGTTTTGTTTGTTCATTCCAGGCAGCTATTATTGTACGTTTTTAAAAAGAATTATTGATATCGTTTTCTTGCTTACGATCACTTGCTACATGTATACGTAGTTCCGCTGCAGAACGACCCGGTCTCAAAGCAAAGTGATTGGGCACAGATAGACCCGGTGTGAGGCTACAGTTATTGGGCACAGATCAACCGGTGTCAGAGTAAAGCGATTGGGCACAAATAGTCTCGGTGTCAGGCTAAAGTTCTTGGGCACAGATAGGCCCGGTGTGAGGCTACAGTTATTGGGCACAGATCAACCGGTGTCAGAGTAAAGCGATTGGGCACAAACAGTCCTGGTGTCAGGCTAAAGTTCTTGGGCACCGATAGGCCCGGTGTGAGGCTACAGTTATTGGGCACAGATCAACCGGTGTCAGAGTTAAGCGATTGGGCACAAATAGTCCCGGTGTCAGGCTAAAGTTCTTGGGCTCAGATAGGTTAGACTCCACTAAATAAGTTTGTTCTATAATCTATAGTGAATCGCGAAAAGATGGAAACAAATTGCACCATGACCAAGTTATGACGGACCCCCATAACCATATATAGGTGAAACGAGCTATTTATTGTCTATCAGAAAGACCCAGAAATAAGGCAACTTTTGCAACTTGTAAGAAGGTTCAGCTTCAAAGACTGCGCATACCGCCAAATTGCCAGTCGGTAACCGCCAAATTTCATTGAAATATGTACTTCCTGTAAAAGTGGATCAGTCCATGTGAATAGGGGTTAAAGACGTTTGCTTTCTTTTAATTATACATAGTTTCAGCTTCCTTTTGATACCAAAAGGTTCAGATTACCTTTAAAACAGGAAATTTAATGCCAAAACATAGCAACAGTCTGTTACTAAAGAGAAAAGTCCATGTCACACATTCTACTTCCGGTCGGTATTTAGTGGAACCACCCCGATAGGCCCGGTGTGAGGCTACAGTTATTGGGAACAGATCAATCGGTGTCAGAGTAAAGTGATTGGGCACAGATCGATCCGGTGTCAGAGTAAAGTGATTGGACACAGATCGACCCCGTCTCAAAACAAAGTGATTGGACACAGATCGATCCGGTGTCAGAGTAAAGTGATTGGGCACAGACCGATCCGGTGTCAGAGTAAACTGATTGGGCACAGACCGATCCGGTGTCAGAGTAAAGTGATTGAGCACAGACCGATCCGGTGTCAGAGTAAAGTGACTGGACACAGATCGACCCGGTCTCAGAACAAAGTGATTGGACAAAGATCGATCCGGTGTCAGAGTAAAGTGATTGGGCACAGATAGACCGGTGTCAGAGTAAAGTGATTGGGCACAGACCGATCCGGTGTCAGAGTAAAGTGATAGGGCACAGATAGACCTGGTGTCAGAGTATACTGATTGGGCACAGAAAGAGCGGTGTCAGAGTAAAGTGATTGGGCACAGACCGATCCGGTGTCAGAGTAAAGTGATTGGGCACTGATAGACCCGGTGTCAGGTTAAAGTTATTTTGAATCATGACAGGTGCTCAAGGCAAGCATAGACACTGAAAGCAGCAATATTTATGTCATACATGTAAATTAACACGGTGTCCTGGCAAACATGACAGTTTGTTACTTTGACGTAAAAGTCAAGGGGAAAGAATAATTCAACGCAAAACGTTGATCTTACGCTGCATGCAGCACCACCTGTATCGGGGTCCGTGCCTCGGAATATACATATCTGTCCCGGGAATATGTTGACGCCATACGGGCCCCAGTGATCCATGCATTCGTCTCGAGAAAGAACAGTCATGTTGATTGCTTGAAGCACTTCCGGTAAAAACTGGGCATTTGAATCTGTAGATTTTTTTCAAACTGTACGTATAAGTAACAAAAAATATCAAAGATGCAGGTAATCGAACGCATCGCAAAAGGCATGTTTTCCAACTCCGCTGTAGTTTATGTTTTGTGAATTACTAGTCATACAAAGGAGAATCATTATAAAAAAAAAGATTTTTAATGCAAAATGTCTTTAAAAATTGTGACCATTTACATATTAAACAGTCCGGCATATGTTATTTTATGTTATTTTAATACATTAACACAAATACAATACAATACAATACAATAGATAAACATATGGAAACATGATCGCTGTTAGAGTAACTCCAATTCGGAATTCGTCGAAATAAAATTTCACAATGCCCGTGGTCTTGATATTTGTTTTGCTTGCTTAACTGGTATTCTTATATATGCGATTGTAAATCAACGCTCGGAACACATTGCTTGTTTTCACAAAGTGAATACCCCTCAAAACACCAATAAGTAATTTCTGAATTCATTTCTGAATTTTGGTTGGGAGTCGATAAAAATGGCGATGACATACAAAGAAATACTCTTTACAAAAATGACCTCATAGATTTACTCTGTGTGCCTATCTCCTATCGTCCTTGTGTCGTGTTGACCGCTACGTTAATATTTTGTTATTGCAAGTTTACTTATACCAGCGGAAGACCTCGGATCATTTATGTATAATCTCTTGAATGTAAGGGAAACATCGCGAAAACAACAACAACAACAACAACAACAACACAAAAACATGTCGGTGTCGATGATGTAAACAAAACTACAAAGACACATGATCTCTACTAAACACGAAGAAATAGTTGTTTATCTAACGATATGTGAAAAAGAAAACTAATGAAAGTTTTGTTTAACAAAATATCCATATACACAATACCGAAACTATTCGTATAAAGAACTTTTTTATTGCGTATTCTTCTTCCGGCCAACAAACAGTTGCAATTCTGTATATATTATTACACCAGACGCATCCGTCACCTTAATTCAGGTGCATCACCCGTTAATAAAATTGTTCGATGTATTATTTGTACCTTCTTACAAACATTCCTCCCTAAAATTTGATGTGTTTTTCTTCTTAATATTTCATACTTTATCGACTGTTTTAATATGTGGCAAGTTTTAATGCTTTTTAATGAAAAGTGATTGGTTTTTATGTCAATTAACGTTGAAATAACTGCAAAAATTACAAAAATGTGTACCGTTAAGTCCCCAGCCACTGATCGTGCAGGAAACGCCAGAGAAATCGCTCGAAGTGTCGTCTGCAAGTTGAATAATCGCTGTTGGATCTCGAATGTTTTCTTTCAGGATCAATATGGCGATATCATGAGGATAAACGTGATTGTGGAAATTAACGTAGGGATAGTAATCGTGAAACTGGAAAAAAGGTAGACGTTACATCAGAATAACATGCGCTGGTAGGTGTAATTATTATTTATAATTAATTTTAACATGTGTTGATCTAATAAGCTAATGCAGATAGTGTGGCCAGATTAGAAGATATCAGTACCTAAAAACTGCCATTGCTTTCCACTTATCAGCTATCTTGTTGTTTCAGGGGGAAATTATTCCAACTAGTCAATTTGAACATAATTCATGCCCTTGTGGGTAGGCACTAGTTATGTCATAACATACTCACCAAGTAGTTCTTTCTGTAATTTCGCACTCGTTAAACCATTGAGAAACCCGAAAAAACAACATGCACATAAGCTCACTGTTTGTTGATTAAAGAAACGTTACATTGCAAGTAAATGAAAGGACTTAAAATTAAATTAAACATGAAAAAGTACTTCATATAATCATTAATACAATATTACAACCCAACAATCGAGAAATAATATATTTAATGTCGAATAAAATCATAGACACGTTTGCTATTTTTTAAACAACTGTTAAAACACATGTTTGAGTTTGGCTAATTAAAATTGTAACATGGTGGCGGTACACGACATCATGAAATTAATGGCCTACGGAAAGGAGTGCTATTTAAGACATTATCACCAAATCAAAATATAATTTTCGAAATATTAAGTAGCAAACATCACCCGTAAACCGCTCCCTTAACATTCCCTTAAGATACAATATAAATAATATATCATATAGATTAAATAAACATTTGTAAAACTGAATCGGGGTTAGTTCAGACATACGTCAGAAATCCCCTTAATTTCAGAAACCATTTTTTATTGTGGTGTGGGAGGAAGTGGGGAGGGGGGAGGAATACATGATCCCGTATACCCTAGTAGCTAATTTGTTGAGTTTGAACCTTAGTCTTTAACTGGGTACATGGCTTGGAAGAATTCGCTTATGGGAAAAAGTAGTGCGTCTAGTGCGTCTACAGAAATATATATAGACGCACGGAAGACTGCACGCGTTAATTGTGCCAAGTCAAGCTCCAAATCAATTGGTCAACGGGTCACTATTCTAACTAGGCTGTTGATATTTTACATTAGAAGGTAAAAATCTTATTATTTTTCCCGTAGTGAAATGAAAAAAAAAAATCATTTTTGACCTTGTGTTTCAATAAAATGATGTTGTCTTGCATTTGTTATTATTACTTAATCATCGTTAAAAAGATGCATTGAAGTTGCAATTGTTTGCAGATATTATAGTTTTGCAACTGAATTATGCGAGAAATCGAAATGTTCACGTCAATATCATAATCTGTTTAAACTCTACGTTAAGGTCATTTAATTGTGTAATGAAGAGATACATAAAATGCAGTTTTATTAATGAACAACAATACAAGCAGGAATATCACACAGTGTCTAGAGAGGAAATGTTATTAGAACGAGTGTTCCACTGACTGTACATTCTATACAAGATATCTGATAGCCCGCGCAGGGTCTCATTGCCTTCTGCGGCTCTATACCAGGTGTGCAATAGGGGCTTAGATTAAGATCACACAGGTGCAGTGTTGACGAAATAGATAACTCGGAGTTAATTTTGATTTCTCTATCAAAATGGACAAGGTAATGTCTTTCATATTAATAGATGGGATTCAATGGATGCAAGATGCACTTAATATATATTTAGACTGTCAAAATATGCTTCTTCCGATACCTAACATTTGAAGAAAATTAACGCCCCGGTAAAATCCTAGACCATTGCCTGATACTGACATTACACTTTAAAGGACCAAACGTAGAGAATACGCTGCGACCGTTTATAAAATTTGCACTTAACGATAAACTTACCATGTGTATGCGGGAGATTCCAATTGCTTGTTCCGTCCCTTCATCTGCCGCCAAGTTGTGGTCATAGAGCACGACCTGGAAATCATCGGGTCCCCTGTAGAAACAAACGGGAATAGTCCAATAAGTACAGTAAGGATTGTAAACAATAATGTAAAATGTTATTAATTAGGGGTGGCAAAATTCCGGTGACGAATTCGAATGTTCGGATCCTTTTTGATCCGAACGCTCGAACGTTCGGAAGAATTTTATAGATCCTACAAAACAAAGTTGAGTGAACAAAGAAACTAGCAAACAAACATACCAAGGAACGACCAAAAAAAAACCCTACCCTAATCCATAGACACAATGGGCCGCTGTAAGGACCACGTTCTCTCCGATGACGCTTGCTCCGCAGAGCGGGAACCGTAAACCGAGGAAGAACCACTGCAAAGACACTTGATAGGGAAAAGCTCCTCGTTCCGCATTTTCACCGTTTATAATTCTCGCAAGACTTTCAGGATTAGGAGAAGCTCGGACTTCCTCGGCGAAGGCTTTAATGTTTCCGGCAGATATATGACCAAGCAGTGTTTCGGCTGTCGGGTTTAGGCCAATTGCATCTACCACTTTAACAAATGTATTTAAAGTTAAGAATGTTACCCTTAAATTAAAATCTACAACAAGTCAAACATAGTTCAAATATCATAAAACGAGGCGTTTTAGCTGTCAGTTTCCAAATAACTGGCGTTGCTTTTTCCTAGACGTGCATTCTTTAAGTTGACACATGTTTAGACTCGAAAGAAGTTATGTAAGGCTTTCAAGACTGCGATGTTTATAACTGACAATAAAGTGTACATCATGTAACGGAATAACATTAGAACTAGAAAAATACCTTGTGGAAAAATATGAGTAAATTTAAAAGAATATTTATTTTCCAGTTTCCGAAAATGCAATATAAAATTAAAAAAAAAATGCTTCGCACATAATTAAAAAAAAATAGTTAAGATAAAAACAACAACAACAACAACAAAACTAAAACATGCAACAGATAGATAGATGCCTTAGATATTTTGTATGTAGGGTTGTTGTTTTTATAGTGTTTTTTTTTTTAAAATTATTATTAGAATTAATGAACCGATTTAAATGTCGATGCTAAAAACTTCCGGTTGCAATAGTTGTATACTACGACATACACAATCTCCCTTACCACAATATTTCCATTTTATTACAAATGTTAATAAAAAAAGAAAGAAGATCATTCTTGTCAACAATTCTAAGCTTATAACATTCACTTATAATCCATAAAAGACACTTAACGATAGGTGCTAAATACGTGTGACAAAATACGTACACAAAATGCCGGCAAAAAATAAAACAGGCAGAAATACTCCCATTGTGTCGTGCCTGCGTCCAACAAACAACAGACCATCAACGATCATGCTGATAAATCTAAAGTCACTAACTTTAAACGTTGCTCCGACTTATCAAAGCACTAAGGTAAAATATTTAAAACATGAAGGCCAAGTATCAACCTGCCCTAATTTGTCTTAAAGGTGGTATCCGACAGTTTTTACCAAACTCGATTTTCTCAAATAACCAAATAAGTCATTGTTGCCTAAAAAGGTCAATCAAAATGCTGTTCATTGATGTCCTAGGTGTGTGTGAACAGTCTAGCATAAATCACTACTCGTCATTGCATACAGGTAATTCCTATCCGAGCCACGCTGCAAAGATAGCCATTTATTTACCTAAAAAAACACGTGACCACTTACTTTTGAGATGACGTTATATAGTCATCCGGGTAATCTGCTCTGACGTCGATATCTATTTTTCGCAAAGGCCACTACTGAGCTTTTTATACACTTAGAAAGAATACACATTCACAGTAATATTTTCGCGATTAGTTCTGTCTTACAATTCAGTTAGTGTTCAAAATCGTATTTATTAAGACTTAAGTATGTGTTAATAAAAAAAAAATGCCCAAATAGCACATAGCAGTGGTTCGATATTGTTATATGTATTTGATATAGGCAAACTGTCGGATACCACCTTTAAAGGGACATGTGGTAAGATGGTTATAAAATATTCTTTATACTTGTTCTTATGTACTTGCGAAGTTTACTTTGTTGCCGGGTGATAGGGTGAGAATGTGCAGGCGGTCCGGTTAGCTGGGTCGGTATAAGCCCTGTTACCAAGGGGTTCCCGAGTTCCAGCCATGAACTGGCTGCAATTTTTCTTCCTATGTAACATTAGCGCCCAACGTAAATTGACGCCGTCGTTATGGTATAAGTGACAATGGACTTCTTGCGACTTGCTTCTAGAGCTTCTTGGTCTTTGGAAATTCTTGGACGAAATTCAAGATGCCGGGATGTTTGTTGACGGGTGATAGGAAACTCTGTAAGAAGTCCGTTCAGCTAAGACGGAAGCGCATTCGCCCACTTCGCGAATGGTCCGGGATTCGAGCCTCGAACCGGACGAACATTTTATTTGAATGTTGCTTCTATACAAATCGCAAACAAATAATACAACTGATGAACAGATGGCTCCCAGTGGAAAAGACTCTTCAAGGTTAATCTTTTTTTTTTCTTAAGGTTAAAAGTACACTTTCGAGTACAAATGTAGATCATATTCGACCTAGAAGAAAAGGTGTGCATAATTTAAAATAACTTATTCTTTTCAAAGCGTATCAACTGACGATTATTTGACCTGTATTTTTTTAAAATCGGCATTCTTTGAGAAACAACCAAGCACAACTATCATTCCCAACGGGCTTTACGCATGTTTTGAATAAAAATACACTCCGATATTCATTAAGTGACTTTTAAGTGAACACTTCTTTTATATTTTATCCATACAAGTGCTTGTAATTTGAAAGAAAAAAGTCAACAACTACAAAACAACAGCAAAACACACACACACACACACACACACACACACACACACACACACACACACACACACACACACACACACACACACACACACACACACACACACACACACACACACACACACACACACACACACACACACACACACACACACACACACACACACACACACACACACACACACACACACACACACACACACACACACACACACACACACACACACACACACTCACAACCGTAAAAAACAACAAAAACAAAACAAAAACAAAACAAAGCACATAGACTAAAATGCATATGGAACAACTTTCCTGCATATACATGCCCGCGTGCATGACAGAAAGAAGAAATGAGCATTAAGTGTAAAAAAGACATTAACCGAATATAGAATTGTATAAATAACAATCAGGAAAACTAATTGGTTGAAGGCAAATACATATTATACTTTCATGTGCGTTCACATTTTCAGTGGTTATCTAGACCTGTCATTGATGAAATCGTAACTCCTAACGTTGAACCACCTTTAACGGCATCCTAAACCAGTTTCGGATTACCCCTGACATCACTTTATTGACCAGAGTTCTTGGCCATAAACAATGGAGTGAAAGTGCATTTTTATATCTGTTTTATGAAATTTACAACTAGGGCAGACTTTAAAGTCTACATAAGTATTCTTTTAGCACACTTACATGTTGTTGTGTTATTTAGATAACAATAAAGGTGTATTGTAAATACATAAACATATACAATGCATCGTGTAATTGACCCACTGAAATGTTTCTACATGGATACAATGCTCTCAAAATGCAAGCATCATCTTATTTATTATGCTTTTTTACGAACGCTTATCATATATCAGTGTCACGTTTTTATTTATTATATTTGAAACAACAACAACAACAACAACAACAACAACAACAACAACAACAACAACAACAACAACAGCAACAACAACAACAACAACAACCAACAAAAAAAGAACAAAAAACCCGCCCAAAAAACAAAACAAAACAAAACAAAACATTCAACAACAACAAACAAACAAAAACGCGTGTCCATTGAAAAGTGCATATACATGTTCCCCAAGTTACCAAATTGTTCGTGATATATTTAAGTGCATGTAAACGTTGATTGTTTAAGCTATGAACATTACAGCCATTTTCACATAATTAATGTCTATTAATTAATATTCTAAATAACATTTTAATTTGCTTATTTCCAACATAATGCTCAATCCCTATTGTCCATTCTTATCTCATTCACCAAAATACATTTGAATGTGTTTGTTTCTCTTTGTTAACTAGTGGGAGCATTATATTTATTTACAGTTGCTAAATGCCAGATACACGTTCCTTCACACAAGGGAGGTAAACAGATTGTACTTTGAATATTTGAAGTAATCTGCCCCTGCCTTATAATTTGGCGCCGCGCCGCTTTGAAGGGTTCACAAACAAAATCACAAACATGATGCACATCTTCTTTTATATAAGGCAGACCAACCATTTACCAAGTGCTATACATTAAGACTAAATGGATAAACAGATCAGGAAACCGATCGTTTTGGAACCATCCATTGGCTTATGACATTTTGAATTATTTATACATGTACAAATGCATTCTCTCACCAGAGGGCGTGCTACACAAGTTTCGCTTACACCTCTGTCAACGCCGGGAAAAGTAGTTCTCATACACGTGATATTCTATCGTCACATGTCGCAAAATAGTTCCCCGAAAATTTGGGTTAAAATATATCTTAAACATTGTTCTGAAAAAAATAAACATACCCATTTTCATTTTAAGTAAAATATACAGAGATCAAAATAATCTCACGAGCATTTTATTCATTATTTATATTTTGTACAAGAATCTTGTACACCGGGCGTTGACAGAGGTGTAAGCGAAACTTGTGTAGCACGCCCTCTGGTGAGAGAATGGTACAAATGATCTGAACTATCTACACTATGAAAGATAACCACTACTGACAGCCAGTTAACTTTAAAGAGTTGCCTCCCTTACAGTGTTTGAGATCTTATTCATTAAAAAGGGCAGTAAAAAAGGGAGTATAATACACTTAGATATACAGATTATAGTTCATAAGATTCGATCTTTCTTTGAATTATTCATTTATTGTGTGGCTTACATTCTGATTGTGGTCTCTCTTTCGGCTTTCCGAAATCAAATCTTTGCGGGAATGGGGAATTCCCGCAGACATTTTAACAAGTGTATACAATTGTACAAACACCTTTTCCTTCTAAAATATTTAATATTTTGGAGGGGGTGATTGTATTTTGTGTATCTCTATACATATACGTATTGTAGAGGTTTGTAATGCAATAGTCGTTAAGGCGTCTTCCTTCTGCATAAGTAACATTTGAAAAAAATCACACCACTCCTTCTCCTCCTTCCCCTCCATGGTGAAAATCCTAGATCCGCCTCTGGGAAATGGTAGTCAAGATATCAAAGAATTTCATGAGCATATGTGAAGACTTGCTGTTTATATAAAGGGTATATCTGTATACTATATTGACATTGTTTATGCAAATGAAACGGTGTACCTGATCTTAAATTATAGAAATTGCCAGGTCAGAATTGTATTAAAGGCGACTTGGTCACATTCAGTCAAACTTGTTTTTTTATCCATTTTGAACTACAGTGACTAATGGAATATAATATTATCTCTGATCATAAACTGATATATGCCCTTTAAATTAGTGCGTTGTCCTAAGAGTTTACTAAATGATCAGCGTAAAATACTATTTGTCATTTAAAGGTGGTATCCGAAAGTTGGCATATATCAAATAGGCCTACATGTGAAAAAATCTAACTCACGTTTTGGGGAACTTGGGCATTATTGCTGCATAAACATATACGTTAGTCTAAGTGAACACGATTCTGAACACTTCTTCAATTGTTAGTGAGTACAAATAGTATGTCTCTTACATTTTTTTTTCCAATCTATAAATAAGCCTCATAGATTTCTGATAAAAATAAATATCGACATCACAAAGATGTTTTTCTTAGTTTAAAAATACCTCAATGTGCAGCGTGGTTCAGATAGGAAATACATGCTTGTAAAGATGAGTGGGGTGGGGTGCTTCCCTTTTTACATAGATGTTTGACATAAACACATTATATCGATGTATCTCTTCAGCTTTCAGTAATTGATTTAATTGCTGGAGATTTTAAACTGTCTGATCTATACCACCTTTGTTTTGTTTTTGAGGTACATCGCAGCGACCAGTTTTGGTCAGTATAGCGACGTCCAGTGGTTTTGGTGGAGGAAGACACCACACAAATGTCTGGGTAGAATCACCGGCGCACAGCTGGTCAGCTGGAAGACCTTCCCACATTAAGTACTTCGTCTCGAAAGTGTCTTGAGCCAACGCGGTGAGAGGCTAAGCAGTCAGAGGAGTTACAAATCGGCAACTATACCAGTTCGCGGAGGGCGCCATTCTATACCAACTTTAATCCCAACAATCTTGTACGTCCCCGAACTGTGTGTACGGTAAAATACACCATATTCATACACCATATACAATATGCTGATTTGCTATAGGGATTAGCCGGCATTTTTGCCGATACTGCGCAGCGACATTTCTATCATTATAGCACAGGGGCACTTATGAGATGCCCAGGGACTGAACCCGGCCGGTCCATTATACTGACACCGACGAGTCAGGAGTGATGCTGTCCCCTTAGCCCCTGCGCATTAGGAGGGAAGCCACTACTACCAACTTTAAAGTCTTTGGTTTGACCCGGTCGGGGTTCGAACCCGCGACCACCCGATCCGCAAGCCGACGCTCTACCACCTGAGCTATTGCGGCCGGTTTGATTTGCTATAATATGCATAGTGATGTATTATTAAAAAACGCATTTGAAATATGGATCTATGTGTAATTTACATAGGCTAAACTTTGGCCAAGTCGCTTTTAAAAAAAGATTTAAAAAAAATAGTTGACTTAAGAAATATCTTTTTGGGGACATCTTCAACCTATTCTGCTACGGGTCTTGGACTATATGCAACATTTGTTAGATGTCCAAGGTAAGAGCCTGGTGTGGGTTAAAACAACCATAACAGTGCTGATGCTGATTGACCGGTGTACGAGTCTCAGTTTATCTACCCTTTTAATTAATGCTACATTTATTCACAAGCATTTCAAGTTATAAGTTATTTGAAAACAGCGACATGCAAATGAAACAATATGTATTTATAGAGACTCTGCAGCAAACATTGCCGATTTTAGACCAAGCAGTCTGGTGTTGAACCACATTGTTAGCCAAAGTCCGATCAGTTTGTCTCTAGTAGGCTAAACAAACAAGCAAAAATCCCCATCGTGCCTATTCATAGATTTGGAAAGAACGAACAATTAGAGCGATTTTATGACGATTTGTACTGTCTAACAATTGAGTATTGTTAAAATTCGTGTTTACTTAAACAAAGGCAAAGGTGACAAAATTATGAGTGCAAGCAGAAATAATAGTCACTTTCACTAAAAACTGGGAAATATATTGCCATGTATTTGATATAGGCAACCTGTCGGACACAACCTCTAACACAAAGCTAGATTTAAACTGCACTTTAGATTAGTACTTTGAACTGTCACCATATTGCTAATCTTATCACAAATCCACGTGATATATGTCGTCTGACTGGAGCACGTGGATGTGATTATTGCTGTCGGTCAATTGTTCAATGTATCCATGCAATGGTAATTGTCTTTAAACTTTTAATTAGATTTACATGTATTTTATTAAATCACAAAGCATGTATATACTTTATATTTAAATTCGCATGGTGTGGATTGACCGACTGCGATTTGATGAGGCAAATAATGTACTTGCAGATCAGCGATCGTACGCGGTCTCCATGTGTAGATCTACTAATAAATTGTGTTACCAGTGCATATATGTAAGCGGCAAAAAGCGCAATACCGTAAAGAGTTTAAAGTTATGATAAGGTTTTAAATAATGTCCTAATAAAGTGAATACCACCTTTACTTCCATGTTACATGACGTAGATATATATATATATATATATATATATATATATATATATATATATATATATATATATATATATATATATATATATATATATATATATATATATATATATATAGATATTTTAATATACACATTGTTCCGCCTGATTGAGTAAAACAAATACTGAAGAAAGGGAATACAGGCGCGTAGCTGCCTGTATGCAGAATACGCAGCTGCGTACAGATTGTCAACAATGAATGAAAAAAACACAACAAAAACAATTAAATATGTAATAGAAATCTTACGCTAGGATGGCGATGTGTAAATTAATTGCATACATTGCTAAATCGATTTAGTGACTTTTCTGTAGCTACCCTGGCATTGGACAAATTTGCTACTCTTATATTTCAAATCAGAACTTAACCGTTACCTGACCCCGACCCCCACCCGCGACCCATGCGTACACATCATATCATGCCTAGCTACGCCCCTGGAATATATATATAGATCTATGGCACATAAAGCAACCCGAGTGTATTCATAAATTCGATATTGGTAATCACTGTGTACATGTATTCAAATTGTAGGAGAGATTCTAACTGAAGTATACTATATACAGTATATCCACAGTATAAGTTCGATAAATACCACCACAGGTCTATAATCATATACACCGACGTAAAAAGCTTGTATTCGTTTCTCTCTCTCTTCATATACACCGACGTGTAAAGGTTTATTTGGATCAATGCGTGTTTTTTTCCTCTGTCTCTAGTGGGGATATTATAGTTTAATTAAACATGAAGCTTGTGGTAATAGAAAAAAAATCCTGTTTAGTTGTTTAACTGTATCAAAGCAGTTTTGCAATGTAAATAAATATTCAGTTACTGGTTGTCATAATGGTGTATTGTATATATGTGTGTCACATGGGTCGTTGACTTTATGGATATGAAATAAAACTTGAACTTGTTTCGTAAATTGGCAATCCCTTTTTTTTTCACAGTGTTATTAATACTATTGAATATTCACTATTTTGCAATATTATATAAATTACAACAGAACATCGATTGAAGGTACTCGTAGGAGATCGACTGACTGTACAAAGAATATCCAATATTATATCGTATTCATTGTTTATCAGCTTTGTGTGTAAAATGCAATGTATAGCAATGTTTGGAGCAATACCCGTTCATATTATAACAGTGGTTCCTTATGAAGACATGAAGGTCATGTGCCACAACATGAACCCGACCCCGACATTCATACAGGTATATGGTGGCTCATAAATATAGATTTATGACCAAAAATTATAGTACTTTGTACCTAAGCTGATGTTCCTGGGAATAAAATATGTTAATCCGAATAAATTGATAATCCGAATTAATATAAAACATGTTAATTCTGTGCGTGATTATTATAACGTGGTCAAGGTAAGAATAGTGTTGACCCAGATCAGCCAACTTCCGCTTTAAGTGGACAGATCAGGATAAACACTATTCGCTGTTTAGACTCTATAGATATCTACTGTAACTACTGCATAATGGTTAAGCTTATGATTAACAATTAGTTAAGGCTATTACAATATTGTCGCCGCGCATCGGCGTCTGTATGTAATTGTTTCCACAAAAGGCATATATATATGAATTGCGCAATGTTGTTCTATACATAAGTGAAGTGCAGCGCTTTTGTGCATTGAATTTCGGTTATTATTCAACTTTGGTGACTCTCAGAATTAAATTAAATTGTTGTTTAAATGTTGCTACATCATTACATGTCACTTTAAATTGTTAATGTTTCATTTGTGCGTGTTAGGCAAAACTGTTCCATTCTTGAACAGGATCTCGGTGGCGACCATTGGTGCTTGGCATCAATGCTCTATTGTTATTCACTGGTTGTGTATGTACGTTGTATAGGAGGATCACGTTAATCTTCAGGCATGGTAGATTAACATTTAATGGTATCAAATAGCGTGATTACGTATTATTGAGATAATAAGTTGGTGCATGTATAGTGTTTTGTTTGTTTGTTTATTGGGATTATCGTCCCACCAACAGTATTTCAGTTATCTGGAGACGGTGTCCACTTGAAGCAGATATAGTGCTGCCTTCACTGTGTATAGCATGCCGTGAACACCTGACATGATACCACACCCAGTCACATTATCCTGACACCGGGCCAACCAGTCGTGGAACTACCCTTATATTTGCTTATAGCAAGGGAGCTATACCACTACCATTTTTAGCGACTTTGGTATGTCGCGGCCCGGGATCGAACCCGAGGCCTCCCGTACCTGGAGCCGACGCTCTACCGATTGCGCTACCAGGTCCGGTGTATAGTGTTTTCTTTATCCAGAGGCATATAAAAGGATAAGTGGGCAGTCTGTATTAATTTTGAATTTTGATTTAAATACGGGCATTATTATATTTTCAACTTTCTTCCGAGTTAAATCAATACACAATATGTTATAAATAGATCCTGGTTGAACGTTTAAGGGTTTCTCAATAGGCCTGTTGTAAGAAAATAGACCTTAAGTAGATTTACGGAGGGGAAGGGGTGGGGTGGTGTGTGAGGAGGAGGTGGGGGTAGTACTGGTGTAAGCATGTATTTTGAAATAAGGCAATTTAAAAGACTGCATCTTTAGTTAAGAGAATGTTGTTTCTTTTTCATAAAGAGAATGTTTTGACGATGTTTAAAGCATGCTTAAGTGTAAAGCTGCATTATTTATTACAAGTTTAAACGTATTATTACCTTAAGAGTACTAAACGGTAATAAAAGTATTTATACGCGTATGTTACACAAATGCTCCTTGTAAAGTTCTGACATTTTATTAAACTTTTCAAAAAACTTCTGCCTAACTTTCAAACGATTGGTGCTTGCGTCAGAAAGTCTATCAGACAACTACCCATAATGCTTACCATATGATAGACAATGTCCAAGCTTTATTTTACAGCTTTATTTTCATGGGTGCCATGACCCAGTGAACAAAACAAACTGACCACGTTTTCCGCCTTCAACTGATAAAGCATACAGTTCCCTTTGATAGAGCGCCATAAAAATTTGGAATGATAACACAAACACTGTCTCATAGTTATGTTACCTTTGAGTGTGGCTATAACCAAATAACAAACAAATTATATTGCTAATAAAAAAATATAGCAGTAATATGGTTAAAAATGCTAAAATAAAATGTGTAAATCGACAGATGGTAAAATTCTTTACAACTTTGTTATAACTGCAGCATGAATTGACAAATGGAAAATGGTCAAAGTCTCTTAAACTCAGTTGTGATATTTCGTTGACTTGTTAGACTGCATCCATAGCGACAAAACAACAACACAATTTATTGAATTATTGATCAAGGTATCCATGACATCTTCTTGGTTTTCCAACACTTCTTCAGGAAGAAGGCTGAGTGATACGCAGTCAAACTTGAGTTTAATCGATGTACATGCTGTACATTACGGGCCACTAAAATAATTGGTGACTATTTCAAAACCGTATTTAAAGGTGATATCCGACGGTTTGCCTATATAAAAATATGTAACAATATGCATCTAGCTTTAATATTGGAGAATTTGGGCATAATTTTTGTATAAACCCAAACTTAAGTCTTAATAAGTACGATTTTGAACACTAACGGCAGTGTTAGACAGAACTACTTGCCAGAGAAAAAAATAACTCTGAATGTGTATTATTTCCAACTGTATAAAACTCGATAGTGGTCTCTGCTAAAAATAGATATCGATGTCAGACCGGATTATCCGGATCATTATATAACATGATCTCGAAAGTAAGTGGTCACGTGCTTTTTTAAGTTTAAAAATACCTATCTCTGCATTGTAGCTCAGATCGGATACCTGTTTTGCAATTTGCAATGACGAGTGGTGATTTATGCCTTGACTGTTCACACAGATCTAGGACATCAAGGTACAGCACTGTTTTCAGGTAACAGTGACGTAGATGGTTATTTTAGAAAATAAATTTTAGTCCAAACTTTCGGATACCACCTTTAACCGCCTTATTACCTGTCCTCTTCTTACACTTTCAGAAAACCCGATGAGCTGAAGATGGATTTTGGTGATGTAAACAAACTTTTCAGGACCACAACCGCTTACTCCTGACACATCTCCTCTACATGTTCGTGTTCCGTTCTTCCAGGAAGAAGAAGAGAGTGTAAGGGAAAATAAGGCAAAAGAATGACAGAAAGAGAGACGTGTAGAGTGATGATAAGATAGGACCGAGAGGGTGAGGACTGCGGGATGAGAGTGTCAGAGTGTGTGGATTGAGAAATAAGATTAGATTCGAAACTAAAGTATGATAATAAGAACTAGAATAAAAGGCGACTTTTTAAACTAAGTTTATCTATAATATGCGTAATGCCAACTGCAAAAAAAATGTAAAAAAAGAAGTCAAAATTACTTCGAGGCGTAAAAATGTACATGCAAAACACAGACTCGAATTTCGGTTAAATGCACGAAAATAAAAGACAAATTTATTTTAATTAAGAAAAAACCCAACACCCACTAACAATGGAGAAATTCGTGTTAACATAATAAGCAAATGAAACAAGACAAAACAAGTAAACACCCTAAACAGTTAAACAATTGTAAAGAGAACTAAAGCGTAAAGAAAAGTAGAGGACAGAAGAGAAAGAATAACTCACCTATATGGGTCGCTGTTGTTTCCTCGGAGACCGACAGGGGACGGATACAGAAGTGAGCCGGAAGCAGTGCACGCGGCTCCCTGGTGTATCCCCTCTGTGGTCCCCGGGCACCCTCACCCAACCCCTTAGCACATGATCGTGTTAGCGGGGCCGCTGCGGATGAGGACCCAAGAACCGGGAACGGTACCCGGAACACGAACATTCCGGGAGGTGTCGAAGTAAGCGTTGGTCATGTTAAAGTTTTTTTCGCAATATCAAAATCCATCTCCAGTCCATTATGGCTGCCATCGCCGTTGGTGCAAGGTGAAACTTGCTAGCCCAACGAGACTTTCACCACAACTTTTCAGAGACAGGGGAGTTCCAATTAGAACGTCAATGATCGTGGCTTATATACCCGCGACACAAACAGGTGCGCGTAATTTCTATTTATAGAAACACGACCATAACTGCTGAAGCGTTAGTTTTCACTTGACTATCAAATTTGAACTATGGTGTACGATCTATGCCAGAATATTGGTTTTTTTAACCACCACCTACATTACTACTACTACTACTACTACTACTACTTCTACTACTACTACTACTACTACTACTACTACTACTACTACTACTACTACTACTACTACTACTACTACTACTTCTACTTCTACTACTACAAATAATAATACATAATTAAATAAAAATAATTGTAAACGTTCTGTGATAAAAGTAAAGTGATTCAGCGACCACGCACATAATTTTAATAAGTTTGCGTGCAGTTAGTTTACAATATATACAGATTTATACGAACCAGTTTACAAAAGTAAAGACCTATAAGTGAATAATTCCTATACTGAAAAAGTATCATATTTTATGCGATAGACGCACGTTTTGACACTGCCACTGTGCTATCGAATTAAATGTGGTATCCAACAGTTTGCATACATCTTATATATGTAACAATATCTGTAAATAAGAACGATTGGGATTCCTGCTAAAAATAGACATCGACGTAACAGTGAATGAAGTGGATGAACTAAAACAGTTATGGTCCCATGGTTTTCTTGGTTTAAAAATAGCTATCTGTGCAGCGTGGCTCAGGTATGAAATACATGTTTGTAATGACGATTGTGGCGTTATTGTTCACTTTTCAGATAGGTATAGGTCATCAATAAACAACAATTTGCGAAATCTCTTCAGATAACAATGATTTACAAAGATGTTAAACGATAAAAATTTTGGTCCAAACTGTCGGATACCACCTTTAACCTCGTTGTTAAGTCTTATAACACCTCATGCCATGGCAAAGCCATGCCAAAGTATGCTGGTACCTATGGTTGAGGTATAGCTTCCTTGCTAAACCCTCTGTTTAAGAACAGAACATACTTTTATTTCAGGCTTATATAATATACATAGTCTTATATACAATTTTAATATAACAACAAATTGAACTGCCACGGTAATGGTAAGTGACAATTAATATACAGTAATTGGAGAGTAATAACATCTTATTATCTAAAAACTAAATACCAGTTAACTCAATGTTGATCTACGGATTAGTTAAATTTATAAAATTATTCCTAACGAAAAACGCTTTCTTAACAAAATGTGCAATGCTAATAAGCACTTTTCTTTTAGATGTTTAAGAAGGATGTTCGAAAACATAATGTATTCTGTTTTAGTAACAATTTGACCCGACTGGCTCCAAATCCAATCCCGGGCTAGGTCTTCATGCAAGCTTGCTATATTCAAAGTTTTAGCAAGATTGGTTGATCTAAACTAAAGTTATTGACCGGAAACCCGTCCGACCGACCGCCCGCCATACCCCAATCTATTAAACAGGATTTTCGCTGAGAACCTGATTAAAAATGTAGTAGACGTAGCCTTGCTGGTGTGGTAAAAGGTGTATTGGAGGAGTTCCCATGCATAAGTTTAAAGGTGGGATCCGACAATTTGGACCAAAAATTTGTTTGTCCAACAACCAAATAAATTGTTCCTACCAGAAAATGTCCCAAGAAATGATGTTTATTGATGGCCTACATCTATGTGAAAAGTGAAGTATAGTAACTTCCCGCTCGTGATTACAAATGTGTACTTCCTGTTTGAGTCATGCTGCACAGAAAGCTATTTTTAAACTAAGAAAACCATCTGGCCACTTTCTCTTGAAATTACCTTATATAGTCAACCGGATAATGCGCACTGACGTCGATATATTTTTAGCAGAAATCATCATCAGGTTTATTAATACACTATAACATTTAGATTTATTTCACGATCTTCACCGTCAACTAAGGTAGTGCTAGAATCGACTTTTCTTAGACGAAAGTATGAGTTGAAGAAGAGATTATGCAAAAAATCCACCAAACAACGGTAAAATATGGCTATTTGTATTGAGGTATAGGCAAACTGTTTGATACAACATTTATTCTTACGAATGAGTTTTTGTGTTATTTTAAAAGAAGATGTGTAACAGTATGCTACTTGTGGTGTGTCGATGGAGCAACGACCTTCTGCACTCGATGAAACTACTATATAACCATTATGCCGATTAGCTTTTAGATCCAAATGAGACACCGTAGCAGAAGGTGTTTGTGTCACCGTATTGTGCAATCCAATCGATAAAGCATACATGTCTGTACGTGACAGGTATATTTAGCTGACATGGTGATATGATTCAATACACAGCTTACAATGGCGGATTAGTGGGAATTAATTGTAGATGAATAGTTTGTTTTATTGGGTTTATTGTCCCACCAACAGTATTTCAGTTGTCTGGAGACGGTGTAGATGAATAGATAGTAACCGGACGTGGTAACGCAATCGGTAGCGCGTCGGCGTCCACGGACGGGAGGCCCCTGTTTCGATCCCGAGCTGCGACATACCAAAGTCGTTAAAAATGATAGTGGTATAGCTCCCTTGCTAACGCTCAAGCAAATATAAGGGTAGTTCCTGGACTGGTTGGCCCGGGGTCAGGATAATAAGACTGGGTGTGGTATCATGCCAGGTGTTCACGGCATGCTATACACAGTGAAGGCAGCACTATATGTGTTTCAAGTGGAAACCGTCTCCAGATAACTAAAATACTTTTGGTGGGACGAGAAACCCAATAAAAAACCAGAATATTGTTAGATGTTTATGTTGATATAGAAACCAATTATTACAAGGCTGAGGCTTTCGTCACATCAATTAAATATAGAAACTGGACGACGCACAAACTTACAAAGAAATGAAAGAAAATGTATTATATGTACAAAAAAAAATGAAATAGAGGATGAATACCATTTTACTGTCATATGTCATTATGTCCAATTACGTAACACTTATTTACAGAGATTCTATCATGAAACATCTAGTATGTTTAAATTTATTGACATGATGACAACAAGAAGCACTAAATTGCTGTGTAAACTTGCTTTGTATTGTAAAAAGGCATTTATTGTCCGAAAAAATCGTATAGATAACCAACCACTATCACTTTATACCAATGTTTAGGTATTTTTATTGTAATTTGTTACGTTTATTGATGAACCACTCTTGCATTGCCATGCTATGTGCATGTTTATATTTTGTGTTTATTATCAAAGTTTAACTATTATATTCAAGTTAAATGAAAAAACTTCTTTTCTGCTCTGTTTTGATCTCATTTTTTTTTTTTACCGTGGACTTCATAAATATGCAACTGTAGCTGTCGTATTTTTAAGACTTTTCTGCCAGTTGTGAGCTTTCTCAGTTTTTAACATGTTTATATATACAAAATGTACAATAAGCAGACATTAATTTCAACCCGTTAAACTTGTATCAATATACATGTAGCATAGGAACATTGAAAGCTTTATTGACATTGAGTTCCAGAGTGTCCCTTTGTCTTTCATGTCTTTCCTTATACACATAGACATTGTCAACGTTTAAACCTCGTTGAATTGATTACGAATCCGATCGATTACACACAGGCAGAATTTAAGCTCAGTGGCGGGTCAATTACGGGGGCACTAAGGACATCAGCCCCACCCCTTAACGCTTGAGTTTAATTTGTTTTTCCATTTCATCCTTTCCTCAAATCGCGTATTTTAGATATGTTAGAACTATTCAAAGTACAATTAGGAAAAGAAAATACACATCACATTATCTTAAAAAATATGCATTTTTGCCTCTATCAGCTTGAAACGACAAAATAATCTATAAAGATTTCAGTCTCATATCTATACATATTCGAAGGGTGATCTTAACAGTACTGGATTTATTATATAAACCTAATTGCTGAAAAATAGCGTCTTGCTTCTGATTAATAATTCCTCAGATCTGCATTTAATTTTTGTAATCAATAAGCAATATACAAAATAAAACACCATGTATATACTTCAATGAAATGTATACAGATTCGGTACAAAGTGGACATTATAGATGACGTGGGCTGCCTTTAAAATTTCTTTCAGGTGCTTGTTATCAAATATTAAGCTGCAAATAAATTTGTTTGGTTAAAATCAGTTGGTTTGAAGCAGACCATTATTTTCTGCCTTTACGAACTATTTTAATCGCTGACGCGCTATCTTAATATGGGTGGTTATCGCGTAATCTTGGTAAACTGGTATTGACGTAATTACTTCCCTTAAAAAACGCTTCAACTATGAGAGAATAATGAATAATCTCTAAATGCAAATAGGTCATTTCATTTGTTTAACTCGGTTTTTATGCTTGTGCTCTTTGGAGTGAATATTGACTTATCTGCCTTTCTTGTGATACCCAGGTTACCCATCATCAACAAAACACTTTCATTTACTTTAAAAAACAACAACAAATCTCTATAAAACTGTTAATGAATTTTAAGCTTATATTTGTGAAATAGTAAGAAATTTCACTATTTGTTATTGCAATGTCTACAAAAGAACAGGCGATAAAGTCCAAGAATTTCAACTAAAAGGACCTAACTACTGTTTGGAATACCTCGTTTATTATCTAACAAGGGAGACAATTTCCATTTCACCAATGTGCCCCATTAATCTCGACTACATTCAATGCATAGACGATGCCGTCATCTAATTTTTGTCACCTCTATACGTCGACTCTTCACGACTAGCCGATTTTGGGAATTTGTGTATCCGCAATGGCATTGTATACAGTAAAAGATATAATTATGTATCATTTTAATAAATAAACATTTTTAAATAGCACGAAAAGTGTCGTATGTACACACATGTATCACCGTCCAAAGTTGTGTAGAACATTCTTCTGTCTGCATTGTTTGAAAGTAGTGATACTCTTTTGAACGCTTTCAAATATACTGGTCGTTCACTTATTTACACGTATCAGCGTGTATATACAATGTATTTTGTTATCATTTAGAATTACTGTTAAATTACAATGAAAATAATTGAGAATAATCCAAATAGCGTTATTGATAAAAAAATACATATATTGTTTAGGTATTGTGAGTGGAGTTATATTACGTACAGCTTCTTTTTGCCTTCGGAAATGCATTATTGCGGGCAGTTACTTAAAACGTATACCTTATGCTGTTTAAAATCTTAAGCTGATAAAATTGCACTGTGTCAGCGATTTTTATTTTTTTATAAATACTTTATTGCATAAACGCATGTATTATTTTGAAACAACAATATTCACAGCAACAACAGTAACAGCAGCAGCAACAACACGAATTGCAAAGTATAATTCTAAGATATCCATGTTTTGTTTTGTTATAGAATTACTATGCGGTACTATTACAATATTTAGATTATACCACGCAAGATTTTAGGTACGGTATTTTTACGCGGTCGGGATCGGGGTTTATATTTGCATGTTCTATCTTACCACAATTAAATGTTGTTTTAACTGGCCGAACATATTAATGTAAACATTTTGATGATTAGATCTTGTTTTGCTTCAGGATTTTACTTGTGCGACTCTGCCTGTCGTTTCTTATCAAGTCATTGATATATTAGGAACTACTTTTTGGTCGATGGGTAAACAGAAATGGTCTTTTCATTGTTTGGTCTGCTGCTCTCTGTGTAAAGAAATGTTCATATACAAGGATAAGGCATTGAATCAAAACAATCAACAGCCACTCTACTAAATTAAAGTAAGCTTAAATCCAAAACAGAAACGGTATGATTATTAATTTCAAAAAGCTGTACCGTGTATGGATGCAGGCACTATTTATTCCGTTAGAAAACTTATAGTACTTGCAAGTATGCGTGTTTTATACAAAAGTACTTTTTGGTTTTTATGTGTAAAAATAATTAATGTGCTTATTTAAAAAAGCGCTCAAGCTTTTTAATAAATACTTATAACAGTAAATAAGATCTATTTTATGCGCATAATTGAGTCATAAGTATTTTCCAAAAGTTTAAAAATTGGAAAAATCTTAAGTTTTTTGCAGTGTCTATATACCAAAATACCTACCCACAAGGGAGGTAAGGATGTTGTTTTTAATCGTAAGAGTAAAGCCCCTTTACGTATGAAAAGAGGGAATATCGTGTTCAATATCGTCTTTATTTAAACAACAGTATGGGTTTACGCAGAAAAAATCCCAAACTCACCAAAGTAGTGGTAAGTTGTTGTAATGTATATTTGATAGAGGCAAACTGTCAGATACAACCCATAACTACAAAAATAAAACATTTTACCAAACCCCAAATCATTGTCGCATTTCCCTTCATCTTTCTTTTTTTCTCAGAGGAAGAAGGAGAACTGACATAAAATTTGTCCTCAATAATTTGATACCGACCCAGAAGGGAGGTAAGAAGGTATTTTTTAAATAGTTAGAGTAAAGTCCCTTTACAAACGAAAAAAAGTAATATTTACGTTAGTTTGTTACAGTATATGGGCTTTCAAATTCAATTTTAAATGATGGGTTTAATACTTTTCTTCATATGACATGGCTATGGATAAAATATGGAAATGTCAGTACAAATCAGAATTAATATTTAAAGTCTTGTATTGTGAAAAGTACGAAAAAATATATAAACAAACGGTCGCCTAGTGGCCACTAAAATTTGATCAATCGGAACTCCTCAGGTAATTCCGTCCTCGGAACAATCATGCCTCGGATGTATCTGGTGCAATGATACTTAAAGAAATCACGATCGTTTTGTTCGCCGGAAGTCGGAAGAATATGCCTAAAATGTAGTTCGCACAAAACATAAACAATGGCATCATTTGACAGTTGTTTTGTTTGCTGCGCTTTGTAAATTAAACTTGGATGATTAAAATTTGAAGCAGACACAAATTGAAGTTTAACTGGCATCGTACTATAGTGAGCTGTCATTCGAGCTGCTATCTTTGTTTTGGCGTCTGTCAAAAGAAAAGTCCCATTTAGGGAAATGGCCGAGGTGATCCGACTACCTATATACATCCGAGAGATGATTCGTGAACTATCCGAGGTGTTCCGATTGAAATTTGACCAGGCAACAAAATAAAACAGAACACAGAACATGAAATGCATGCAAAATTATTCATTTCTGTTTAAAGAATGTAGCTCAAATTGCATCCTCAAAATAGAGTGTGTGACGTAGAAATCTGAATTGTTTAACCAATCGTAGTGGATATTTTCCAACCAATATTCTTGTTTCCGGAAATAAATGGAAGCTATGCAATATTCTGCAAATGGTGGCCTCCATTTAAAATTTATATTCACAAAACAAACTTTTTTAAACTTAAAGATCGAGCGCTGGGTAAAAATATATATCCGGTGTAGGTATAATAATTCTTTAGATTAGAAAAAAATACATAAAAAATCGCTGGTTACAAGAATCGTAAAAGCATTGATGTGACTTCTTTCAGATTTCCTGTTCTATATAGATAGTTTTCATGTGATGTCATGGACACTGATAAGACAGTTTAAGGCAGCCATCTTTGTGGGCAGAAGCTAATGCAGGCCGAAATCGGGAAAAATGTGCTGTATAAAACTCACCACTGTGTTTTTATTTTTCAGTCTATTTTACTGAATTTTATATCAAATTTAACAGCTTTTATAAAGTATTTTAAATATCAAAACAATATTTTGATAGTTTAAAAGGTTAAAGAAATACAACCGAAAATCATACACTGTTAATTTTGTTTAAAGTATGAGCCAATAGTTTTATTTATTTCTGTGTATTAATTCTGTGTGCATTTATCAATTGTAAAAATATTGTATTCTAAAAATATGAATTTCAAGAGCTTTCCTATGGTGTATAGCTTTTAATTTTCAGACCACAAATGAAGAAATTACAAGAAAATAAAATTTACCCATTCTGTACAATTCATATGAAAATCCCTTGAAGTTACCATCAAAGATGGCTGCCAAGATAAAGGATTTTCACTGATGTGGAAACTATCTATATAGATGCTGAACACCATAATGCGGCATCGCTTTGAACCAACTCGACTAACTGCTAGTCTGTGTAACAGTAGAACGCCTTGGTTACTTCTATCTAAACACTTAAAATAAATACTGTTTTAGTTAAATGAGGATTAAAACTGGTTATCAAACATTGATGCCATTATATCACAGTCTCTGATTGCCTGAGATATCATGTCAAATTATGTATGCGCATAACAACAAATCAAATAAGGCGTTACAGTTCAAACTGCCATACGTATTTGGAAACATTTTGTAAAATCCACACAAGAAAGTAATGCCTTGCACAAATATGTATACATATGTGCTTCATTTACACTGCAATGGCTTATCGTTTCAAAATGAAAAACAACAACAACCCATCTGTGATCTCATTATATTAATTAATAATATTAATTCAACATGGAGGACGCTGAAAATTAACGTGCTCTTTAATTTGTTAATTAATCGGCAATTATTTGTGTTTGAAGATCTAATATAGAAATATATGAAGAATCGCCACTAGAGAAGATTTCTGAAAGAAATAGTGGTTATTAAACACAAAACTGGACGAATTTGCCAATAGTAACGGGACAGATTGCTTGGCCGCCATTAATTTAGCAATTGCGGTATGTCAACAAGAAATCGCCAACTTTCACACAAGGTAAATGAATTATTACGTAAGCTTTTTATATCTCAAGAATTGTAACGATAACGTGAATATAAATGACACAGTACACTTTTTTCTGATTTTTCTACAAAGAGGGCTATCGATGATTATAATTTTGTACAAATTGGTCAGTCGAGAATCGTTTATTTTTTAAAGAAACATAGCCGATCATGTGACTTATGAATTTTTAAATAGTTTTTAGTTATTGCTGAGTGTTTATAACAAAAGAAGATGTATAAGGAAATAAACAGATTTTATTAGACATGTTTGAAGGAAATTAGATATATTCTGCCTGTCTGATGATATCATTTTTCTCAACAGTGTTCAAGTGTTGAACTTTATCACTTTATCTTGTCTAAGAACGTGTGTTAAGCCACAATACGTATATATTATACATGTGTAGAGTTTATAACTTAACATTTTTTTATAGAAGAGTGTTTACCATATAAACAGTATTAATTGCTGTAAAATGTATAAATTACCTCCATATGATGTGTCACATAAAAAATATACCAGATTCATGAATATTATTATGCTTTTTATTGATGATTTCTTTTAAATTACAAAAGGCCACTTTTATTTAAAACAACTAACATTTAACCATACTATAAATGTTTTAGTGAAATTCGATTCCTTATGGTTGACATAATTTTCATTTATGCTTCTAACATATAAATATAATGATAAACGTAAATAAACCTGTTAAAATGTTATTTACTTTAAGTCTGAATAACAAAAAAGTGCCAAGAAAAAAGATTCCCATAAACAGCGAACATTCATGTAAAAACGAAGACTGGTTGTAAACAATTCGCAAATAAAAACCTGAAGTGTTATTAAGAAAAGAAAAGTTTTGCTGTTTGTCGCAGTTTGATGTCAAAATACAATAAACCTGGGCTAACTAAGTTTGGTCTGGCCTACTTCATCTGAGAAATTACGAGCCTGGATGTTTGTCTGGGTCTAGAAGTTATTTATATCTTTGCAAAATCTTAATAACGAATATCAGACTTGGCTAAGAATGTATTTAAACATTAAAGCAAGTTTTAAACTACTTTTAAATAATAAAAGTATGCACTAATACATATAGGGAAATACATATAGAAAAATGCCATTTCAGTAAATGATAATAAACTTCAAAATTATATAAATATAAAGCATAATATATATATCTCGTATTTTTCGTCATATTGAGTCAACAGTCACTTCAAATAGGCAATGTTTTAAAACATTTTGTTTATCAATAAAATGTGATTTTTTTCTCTGTCATTTTCAGAAGCCTTCAATGAAAATTTTACCTTAAAATCCAATTGCTTTAAGACAGTGAAGTGAAACGAAAATCGAAAATAAAGTTGTCTAAGATTTGGGAAATATATTAGTATGGACAATTTCAACTTAAAGTTCGATCATGAAGGTGGACCTGTGTGCCTTACTTTGTGAAATCACAATCATCGCCTGCGGTGCGCCGGTGGTTCTACCCAGATATAAGTCCGCGGTCTTCCTCCACTAATAATTAGACTAATATGACCTTATTTGTGAAGATGCGATGTAACAAAAAACACACACACACACAACAACAACAAAAAACAACAACAAACACAATCATCGAGTCGTAAGACAAACTTGCGAAATTTCACGTATGCAAATGCATACAGCTCAATCGTGCACTTGAGTTTTCAAATTGTATAGTAATGGTTTTTCGTAGCTACAGAATACATGCAACCACACAGTCCGCACTTCATTTAACAAAACATTTCTGCGTAACTACGTGATACAATTTATATATTGTCGTATGCTCAGTTTAGAGAAGCTTAAATAGCACTGTTACGTTTTTTCCTTTTAATCAAAAGACAACTCATTTTAAAGGACAGCAGGTTACGTATAATCTAATGATCAGAGATTATGTTATATTCTTATAGTCTCAATGGTTTAACAAAATGTAGGATCTTCTAAAAATTCAAGTTTGACCAATTAGTGACCTAGTCGCTTTTAAGATAGTTAAAGAAATGTCTGAAATCCTATATATTAAGGCCTACATTAAGAAATGATAATTTAGTTAAGTACTTTAAAAGTAATGGCAGTATTTTTCATTCCTGTGTTTTAAGTTTCAATTCTTGTCAGATGGATATTTATTATAACAACACGTCACAATGTTTCACCCAAATAGTTAATATGAATGAAAAAAGTCACAAATCCGGCCTTTAATAGTGTATCTTATCAAAATATGCTTCGCAATGTGTACGACACGTGTTGCTATAAATATTAATAGAGAACTAGAACAAAATACAGAACGCGACCTGTATACATTGTCGCCGTGCTTATTACAAAGGAGATAACGAAATGAGGCGCTCTTGGCAGAATGGTACGCAATGAGGAACTCTTAGCCGGTAACTGTGTAGGTTCGAGTACCGGTCGGAGAAAGTACTTTCATGCGGAGTTGTCTTTAGTGAGGCCGTCTGCCACTAGGGTAAGCTGGAGGTCACCAATGTGACCACAATTGTATCGGTGTGATGTATCCCTAAGGCGAAACATAACTAAAACACGTAATATGACTAGCAATCTTGTATTACAAGGTATACCATTTACCATCGCATAACTGGTTAAGAAGGCTTAATCAGGAACTAACGTAGTGCCTCCCCTACACTTAACTCCTATCCCAACAAAAAACAACTATTACACAGTCAACTCCACTCCCACACTTAACTTATATCCCCACACAAAATTACCCATTATACAGTCAACTCCACTCCCAAACCAATCTCCTCTCCCCACACAAAACACCCATTATACAGTCAACTCCACTCCCAAACCAATCTCCTCTCCCTACACAAAACACCCATTATTCAGTCAACTCCACTCCCAAACCAATCTCCTCTCCCTACACAAAACACCCATTATACAGTCAACTCCACTCCCAAACCAATCTCCTCTCCCCACACAAAACATCCATTATTCAGTCAACTCCACTCCCAAACCAATCTCCTCTCCCCACACAAACATCCATTATTCCTGTCAACTCCACTCCCAAACCAATCTCCTCTCCCTACACAAAACACCCATTATACAGTCAACTCCACTCCCAAACCAATCTCTTCTCCCCACACAAAACACCCATTATACAGTCAACTCCACTCCCACACTTAACTTATATCCCCAAACAAAATACCCATTATACAGTCAATTCCAATCCCACACTTAACTTATATCCCCAAACAAAACACCCATTACACGGTTAACTCCACCCCCAAATTTAACTCATCTCCCCACACACAACACCCATTACAAAGTCAACTACACCCCCAAACGTAAGTACACTCCCCACACTAAACAGCCATTACACAGCCAATTCCACTCCTAAACCAATCTCCTCCCATACATGAAGCTCTTTTTCCACACTCAACTCCTGCTAAGCACTCAACTCCATTAAACACCCTACCTCCTTCATACTACAAACTCATCTGTCATGCTCAACTCCTTTCCTACACTCAACACCCTTCGCAAGCACAACATGTCTCACATACCATAAAGTCGCGCACCTCTTACATAATTCGCTTAAACACACTCCCACCTTCTCATTTAAAAGACAGCACGTGCAAGTGTATAATTCTTAAACGTTCTCCTTCTCTTTTCTTTATTATTTCCTGGACAGAAGTTCTTATCACCGTGCCTTGTATCTGTTTACGAAGGGCAATCAGTAAAAGGTGATATCCGACAGTTTGGACCGCATTTTTCTCACAAAACACGTACCAAGTAAATTATTGTTACATGAACAGATACCGCGAAATGCTGCTTATTGATGCCCTACATCTAAGTGAAATGCGAAGCATAACACCCCACTTGTCACTACAAAAAGGTATTTCCTATCTGAGCCACGATGCACATTTAGCTATTTTAAACAAAGAAAACCACGTGGCATCTTACTTTTGAGATCACGTTATATGACAATCCGGGTAATTCGCTCTGACGTCAATATCTATTTTTAACAGAAATCCCCATCGTGCTTATTTATAGATTTGGAAAGAATGGCCATTTAAAACGATTTTTATGCCTTTATGTGTCTAACAGCTAGTTGTTTTCAAATTCGTCTTTGTTTAGATTATAGTATTAGTTTATATAAAACTATTGCCCTTATCCCCCCCAATCATGCATAATATATTATTATATGTATTTTATATAGGCAAACTGTTGAATACCACCTTTAACGTGGGGTTTATGGAATGATGTCTCCAGTCTTATAGAACTATGGGCGAACTACAAATGGTTACATCTGCAATCTGTATGTGTCTATAAGTTCACAAACAATGACGACTATAAGTACAGGTGCAGAGACAATGCCATCCATAGGGACATGTAACCTTTCCAAAATAGCTAACGTCCCGGAATTGTTGCAAGCTATTTAAGAATGCGGCCCTTCATTATTGCAAAATGGTTTGTCATAGAATTTAGTCCTCAATTTTAGTAAACATTTCGCAGCATACCACACTGTTACAGCATTTAGTTGTAATTTAAAGTGATTTAAAGATATCGAGCAAGAAATTGTATCTGAGGTCAAATTTTACTCCAATAACCAATACGATCTTATAAAGAGGACATCTTAATTGACTGTATGAGTCATGTTTGAATTAGGATGCCGTCAAAAATAGTTCAGAAATAAGCAGCAACAACAACAACAACAACAACAACAACAACAACAACAACAACAGCGACAGCAGCAACAACAACAGATTATGTAATTACACGAAGAATAAAATACAGACAACTAAATAAAATCGATTTTGGCTTACATTTTTCAGGATAACTGTAAGATATCGGACGGCCTTAACATATGATGCAACATTCTTTTAAATAAGCGATTTGGAGTAAGTATATCACGCTAAACATTTTTGTTGTTGAATGTTTATCAATCGCATTAACGCGATCATTGTACTTTATTGCTAATGATCACTTACGGAAGGCCTTGGTAGAACCACCGAGGCACCCCATGCAACCAATCATTCTCGTTCAGAATGAAATTTTCACTAACACAGTAATGATCAAAGGGCCGACCAGTCGGTCTCTGTAATCTTTAGACCATCGTTTGGCAAGGGTGATGATTAGAAATGCCCGATCACGCAGTCAGTGTTTTATTATAATTAAAATGCTGTAATTGACAAAGTTTATGAAAGATCAAATATTTTTCAAATAGTCTATTTAGGATTTTATAACAGGAATGCCTAAAGAGGCCCTACAAGTTATATTTAACATATGGCTGTGCATTACCAAGAAACATTTACTTGAAAGTATTTTTTTTTCTTCGATTTTTGTCGTAATTTTAAACTAATTTTAAACTTATTTATTTGCATATCATCTTCAACAATTTGTAATTACGAACCCGAAGAATAAAAATGTGCCATCTAAATAATAAAAAAAATCTATTTGACTACTCTGTGACAATTTCTGGGACAATTTTTAATACCTGAAGTTCCTTAATTGGCATTTACCAAGTTTTATAAATACTTTGTGATAATGTAAGATTGATTTCAAAAGAAGGTAATCTATTTTGCTGACATTAAACAAACTAAATATATTATTAAGTTCACGTATGTTCAAATCACCTGTTACCCTGTTTTGAAACAAATGCCTACATTTTGACGATGTACTGATGTACAAGTCATGAACAAAGATTTGTTCTGTTCTGTTTTGTTCATAATTACGAAGTCAGACGATTGTCATAGAAGAACCATCGGAAATAGGATAATATACCACTAACAGGTTTCATGTGCGGTACTGCTGGAGTCATTTAATATCTTCTTCTGCATATACGTGGAAGAGTCGACTGATAGAATGTATATACCCTCGTAATAACGTGTTACTAGCAATATTTTACTGCAAAAAGTAAAAGTAAATAAAAAAGATCCATAAAATAAAATAAAATAAATAAGTAAAAATGAAATACTCCATGGCGCACTTGAAAACCTTGTTTCTGGTACTTGATCAGTATATGACGAAATTTAGATGGGCCCCCATATAAATTTGCAATGGTACTTTTGTAGTTTAAAAATAAATGTATACTCTCAAAGATAAAGAAGGACATGATGTAAATATTACTTTATTTTTCATATGATTTTGTCTTCTTGCAAATTACGTTTATAGGTTATCTGTAAGGCTTGACCTATGCGAATTCAGTCCTACATTTTAAACGATAAGCATTTCAAAATATCTGCATGTGTGACCTCAATCGGCATGCAGATGAAAAACATCACCTTTTAGTATTCGACAGTTGCCGGACAAGTCTTTTTCGCACTCGGTTTACACTGCGACCATTTCTACTAGTGTTTTGCGAATACTGCCGAGTACTTACGAATGGTCGGTAAAATAATCAATGTGTTCCTGTGTGCGACTGAGGGTCACGTATAAATAAGGCGAAGTTCTGACAAAACAAACCAGTAGAAACGAATCAAGTTGAGGAGGTACTCTTTGCAGGTAAGCTTAAAATAAAACTAAGAATTGTGGTACTTTTGTCACCAAAAATGCAAAAATTAACTCGTTGCCGAAAAACCGCACGTTTCAAATATGTAGTCAAACGCTTTGCCATTTTTACATTGCAGATATAGTTAATGCTAAAATAAAATTGTGTTTTGCTTGTTACATCGTGTAAACAAAATTCTTAAACGTCCTAATTATCGAATTTTGTCAGAGCGAGCGTCGTTATCAGCTGCTTGTGCAGACAGCTCATACTTAGTTATTTAAAAAATGACTCAAATTTGCATGGGTGTTTATTATTGCATGATTTTATTGATGTTAAACATGGATAGGTGAGACAACTCAGACTACTTAATTCGTTTCAGAGTAACATCCATCAATTACTGAGTGGAACTTCTTCAAACTGACATAAAAAGTTGTTTATTGTTTATTGGATTTATCGTCCCACCAACAGTATTTCAATTATCTGGAGACGATGTCCACTTGAAGCAGATATAGTGCTGCCTTCACTATGTATAACATGCAGTGAACACCTGGCTTGATACTCTTCACATTTCAAGGATGATATTGTTTAACTTCCGCTTAATTTCCAAATGGAGCTGTTCACAGGTGATTTATTGAATACTTGTTATGAGTTAATGCTATATGGCTTATTAAATAGTATGACCAAACGAATTGTGTTTTAGAAAGACAGCAACAACAAAACCTTTCCACGAATACATGCAACTTTTTGCCAAAATGTAAAATTATTAACTCATTTATGGATCTGTACAATCTAAATATCAGCATACAAATGAGCTCGTCTAATTGCATTTTGTCAAAATCTTTTCTCACCAGGTTCTGTGTCAAAACCTTTTGGGTCAACGTTTTCTTTTAGCTTCATGTCACCAACTTCTGCCTAAAACACCTCCTGGTATATGTCTGTTTATGTATTCACTGTCTGCAACCGAATTTTTAGCAGTAAGTCTAAATCTTAATTTAAATAGCACTAATCTCAGTCACGAGATGTCGAATGTGAATGCGCCATTGGTTCCTAAACATTTATTTCAAGTTTTATGAGTTTAGATTTAAATGTATTTCTATGTCAGCAATATGCAGTAATGTTATGATTTAATTAAGACCCCAAAGTCATTGTAGTATTTTGTCCCAGTTTCAGAGATTTGACGTCTTATTGTGACAATGATGAAGTTGTTGGTAACTATGGTGCTTTTTGGGATGGCGTATAGGTCAGTATCATAGTGTTATAAAAAAGTAATATATTTTTTTTCTGATTCAAGACATTTTTGTTTTCAGTCTCCTTTAAGTTGATGTCAAGTGTAAAATTATGACGTTTGGCGGTGTTGTAGTGTAAAAACAATAAATTTATTATATATATACGAGAAAAAATGTGTTTTTTTAAATAGTTTTTTAGTAATAGTATTTTAGCCAATCAGCATTTGCTTGTATATTACAAAAACAATATCGTCAATAACGGACCTGTTTCTGAGTTCTGCCGCAGCTCAACTCAGTAGCAATAGACTGTGCTGACCTTCCTTGTTTTAACAACTTAATTGCAGTAACACTCTGCTCTAACGTAAGGTAAACATTTTTATAAGACATTCAAGACAAAATGACCAGTATTCCAGTATTGAGTCATGCAAAGACTGATTTACCATTAAAAATCGAATTTATAGTCAGACATCCTAAAACAATGACAGTTTGCATTTAGCAGCTAACGTAAACATCTTTTTAAGTAAGCAATCAATACATTGATATCTTTTAATCTTTCGATCAATTAAAGAAAACAAACCAAGTCGTTAACATCATCAATAGTTGACACTTCTTTCACACGTTCCCACAATACCCTAGATCTACAACGGCATGTTTGTAGCATGCAGCTGGTTTCCCGCCCAACTGCAAATTGATTCCAATTAACACCTTCTCAACCGGGTACAAGCAGTGATCAGCCGACCGCGTGACATTTCTAAATAGCTGCACTGGTGTTGCTACGCAGAGGTTAAACTAGCCTCAGGGAAGAGATTTACACGGCCGCTTACCGCTTCGCGGAGGAGTTGCTGCTTAGAGGTTAAAATGCGCTGAAAACTACTGGGGGGAAATTTAACTGCCGTTGCTTAGAGGTAGCCACTGCTTAGAGGTGCCGCTTCGAGAGGTTTTACTGTATATATATAAAACTTACTGATGAATCGATAATAATCGCTCTATAACAATAAATCTATACTCTCAATATAGTGACGTAGTCATAAATTGACACAATACTCTCAATATAGTGGCGTAGTCATACATTTACACTATACTCTCAATATAGTGACGTAGTCGTACATTTCCAACATACTCTCAATATAGTGACGTACTCATACATTTACAGTTTACTCTCAATATAGTGACGTAGTCATACATTGATACTATACTCTCAATATAGTGACGTAGTCATACATTTACACTATACTCTCAATATAGTGGCGTAGTCATACATTGACACTATACTCTCAATATAGTGTCGTAGTCATACATTTACAGTTTACTGTCAATTAAGTGACGTAGTCATACATTGACACTATACTCTCAATATAGTGACGTAGTCATACATTGACACTATACTCTCAATATAGTGACGTAGTCATACATTGACACTATACTCTCAATATAGTGACGTAGTCATACATTGACACTATACTCTCAATATAGTGACGTACTCATACATTTACGCTATACTCTCAATAAAGTGACGTAGTCATACATTGACACTATACTCTCAATAAAGTGACGTAGTCATACATTAACGCTATTCTCTTAATATAGTGACGTAGTCGTACATTTACACTATACTATCAATATTGTGACGCTATTGACATCAATAATATGCCCTTTAACGTTATCTGTTAAATTTTCAGCCAACTTCCGCACGGCCATGAGTTGCATGTTTTGATCGAACAAGGATTCACCTATTTTGACAAAGATCATAACGGATACCTCACACAAACAGAGTTCAACTCATTCATAGATGCAGAGGACGCTAACCGTACGTTGTTTCTCACATTGCAGACCAATATGAAAACTATATGTTTGTCGTATTCCATTATTTTATTTCATTATTTAAGGAGAGTGTTAAAATAATCTCACAAAGTCGGATTGAAGAAGTAAAAAAACAACAACAACAGTGAATGTGAAAGAAAGACAAGGAGAAGATGAAGGTGACTGTGGTAATATCGATAATCACGGTGATGATAATGATTATGGTGGTGATAATGATGAAATTAATAGTAATGATGATGTTGATGGTTAGTTCATAAAGGTTGTGGTAGTGGTAACGATGATACAGATGATAATGATGATGATGATGATGATAACACATCGGCGCTTTAAGGGTTCCATCTTGTTACAAATTACGTTCCTACACATATATGTAGACCCTTTTATTTTTTCTTTACTGCCGACGATTATGATGTATCTGAAAAGAATACGAGTACTGCCATGAAATTTACAGTTAATGCAAGTCGTTTTTGCAGACGATGGTTTCGTCACGCTTGAAGAATACATGGCCTATCTGCATATCCCCTTGGAAATCGCTGGCCCGCTTTTTGCCGTTTGGGATACAGATCACGATGGCAAGATAGCAAACGACCACATGCAAGCCGGAGTTGCCTTGATGGACACTGATGGTAAATTGAGCAATACTCTTCACTCCAGTCGAAATAACTTTATTTTCCCTTTACCTATCGTCCAGGGGCGTGGATTGGCTTAGAAACAAATGGTTGGCATCCAACATTTACCTATGGAGTCCGCAACTCTGCTCCTGCACCAAGAGAGATGAATATAATGCCAAACTGTAGTTGTTGTTTGATTGTTTGATGGGATTATTGTCCCACCACAATATTTCATTCATCATACGGTGTCCTCCTAAAGCAGATATTTTGCAGTCCTTACAGTATATAATGTTACCGTTTAAAAAAATTAAGTGTCATATCACTTTAAAGCAAACGGATTGTGTGTGTTTATTCCAGGTGATGGCCAAGTGTCAATGAAGGAGTACGAGCATTTCCAATCTGGGGTAAGTACTCGAACAGATGCTAGCCTAGTCACTGTATGCTTCCACTTTAGCATCCGCCTACGCAGAGTTATCCTTCACTACTTTAATGTATTGAACTGACAGTTTAGAGAGCTCATAGGCTGTGGTCTCTGGACCCAAACTTACCAATACATTAAGAAGTCTAAAATAAGAACCTCAAATATATAATCAACTGTTAGACAGGTAGATATAAATAACAGAGACGTTATTGCGTTCAAAGCTTACCTTCAATCTCGTCAAATCCAAACTACGTCTAAGGTATCTCCGTCAAACGCACAGCAAATCTCATGTTGTGAATATAAAGCAAGATTTCGCTTTATTTTAGTCATTACTTTTTCTCAGATGCTTAAAATCAATACGCTGCACACTCTGTTTATTCAACCACACCGGAAGACAGAAGATTGTCTCACCTGGTTATACAATGTGCTTGATTTCTGTTTTATCGCTTACAATCATCTCCATAAAAAAACGAATGAATTGCAATGGTTTAATGTTTATTTTATCGTTAAATATGACATTAAGCTCACCACCTTCACTGGGCTATAGTTTTCATTTTAGTGTTGAGTAGATCCGAGAACTTCAGTTTATTTATTGTATTTTTTAGTTCCTGTTGTGTGTAAACCACTCTTTTATGTATAAGAGTTCATGTTGTGTGTAAATCCCATTTTTATATATAAGAGTTTCTGTTGTGTGTAAAATCCATTATCTATATATAAGAGATAAAAATGGGGTTTATAATCAACAGGAATTCTTATATATATTTTTCATCTCTTCCAGTTCCTATTGTGTGTGTTCAATGCGCATGGTGGCCATGGTCACGGTAACGACTGCACACAGTGGCACACTGGGTAAAAAAGACATCATGCAACACCAAGTCTTACACCACAATGAACTCAATGCAACTTTTTTACATATTGGCATAATGTAATGGTAATAAAGATGATAAAATTCACATTTATATTTGTCTTTTTTTCTGCATTCCTATGTTTGCTATTTCCGTCAGTTTTTGTGTGAATATAAAGCATAATATCAACCGAAATAAAATAATTATTATTAAATTAAATAAAATAATAAAATAATAAACATTTACAAAAACTCGTAGAACTTTATGTCGCTGCGATGGACGACTTGACTGAACACGACGACGACAAGAACGACAACGACGACAACATCAACAATGAGAGATTGTTTATCAGTTCAGTGTAAATTCTACAAGATCAGTCCTTTGTGGACATATTGTAAGGCCTACTTATCGCTAAAACCGTATCCTCCTCCTTTTTAAGAATATGTTCAATTATAAATTGTACTGAAAAAAAGCACTCCAAAGCTTAACTCATTTCCCCACACTAAACACCCATTACACAGTTAACTCCACTTCCAAACTTAACTTCTCTCCCCACGCACAACAACAATTACACAGTCAACTCCAACCAAAATCTTAACTCATCTCCCCACACAAAACACCCATTACACAGTAAACTCCACCCCCTACCTTAACTCCTCTCCCAAAACAAAACACCCATTGCAAAGTCAACTCCACCCCCAGACTTAACTCATATCTCCAACCAAAACACAGTCAACTTCACTCCCAAACTTAACTCCTCTCCCCCATAAAACACCCATTATACAGTCAACTCCACTCCCAAACTTAACTACCCTCCCCACAAAAAACACCCATTACACAGTCAACTCCACACCCAAACTTAACTTATTTCCCCACAAAAACACCCATTACACAGTCAACTCGACCCGCAAACTTAACTCCTCTCCCCCCATAAAACACACATAATACAGTCAACTCCACTCCCAAACTTAACTACTCTCCCCACAAAAAACACCCATTACACAGTCAACTCCACACCCAAACTTAATTTATTTCCCCACAAAAACACCCATTACACAGTCAACTCCACTCCCACACTTAACTACTCTCCCCACAAAAAACACCCATTACACACTCAACTCCACTCCCAAGCTTAACTCCTCTCCCCACATAAAACACCCATTACACAGTCAACTCCACTCCAAAGCGTAACTCCTCTCCACACATAAAACACCCATTACACAGTCAACTCCACTCCCAAGCTTAAATCCTCTGCCCACATAAAACACCCATTACACAGTCAACTTCACTCCTAAACTTAACTCCTCTCCCCCCACAAAACACCCATTATACAGTCAACTCCACTCCCACACTTAACTACTCTCCCCACAAAACCACCCATTACACAGTCAACTCCACCCGCAAACTTAACTCATCTCCCCACAAAAACACCCATTACACAGTCAACTCCACTCCCAAACTTAAATTTTTTCCCCACAAAAACACCCATTACACAGTCAACTCCACCCGCAAACTTAACTCATCTCCCCACAAAAACACCCATTACACAGTCAACTCCACTCCCAAACTTAACTTATTTCCCCACAAAAACACCCATTACACAGTCAACTCCACCCGCAAACTTAACTCATCTCCCCACAAAAACACCCATTACACAGTAAACTACACTCCCACACTTAACATAGTTCCCAACAAAAACTACTCTCCCGACAAGAAAACACCCATTACACAGTCAACTCCACCCGCAAACTTAACTCCTCTCCCCATACAAAACACCCATTACACAGTCAACTCCATACCTAAACTTAACTCCTCTCCCAACACAAAACATCCATTATTCAGTCAACTCCACTCCCAAACTTAATTCCTCTCCCCACACAAAACACCCATTACACAGTCAACTCCACTCCCAAACTTAACATAGTTCCCAACAAAAACACCCATTACACAGTCAACTCCACTCCCACACTTAACTACTCTCCCTACACAAAACACCTATTACACAGTCAACTCCACCCGCAAACTCTACTCCTCTCCCCACACAAAACGCTCATTACACAGTCAACTCCACTCCCAAGCTTAACTCCTCTCCCCACATAAAACACACATTACACAGTCAACTCCACTCCCAAGCTTAACTCCTCTCCCCACA
Organism: Sinonovacula constricta; assembly: GCA_007844125.1. Lineage (NCBI taxonomy): Eukaryota > Metazoa > Mollusca > Bivalvia > Cardiida > Solecurtidae > Sinonovacula > Sinonovacula constricta. The sequence goes on from CM017555.1 coordinate 45,338,041, forward strand.
TAAAACACCCATTACACAGTTAACTCCACTCCCAAACTTAACTCCTCTCCCCACACAAAACACCCATTACACAGTCAACTCCACTCCCAAACTTAACTCCTGTCCCCAAACAAAACACCCATTTCAGAGTCAACTCCATCCTCAAACTTAACTCCTCTCCCCACACAAAACACCCATTACACAGTCAACTCCAGTCCCCTAACTTAACTCCTCTCCCCACACAAAACACCCATTACACAGTCAACTCCATCCCTAAACTTAACTCCTCTCCCAACACAAAACATCCATTATTCAGTCAACTCCACTCCTAAACTTAATTCCTCTCCCCAAACAAAACACCCATTACACAGTCAACTCCACTCCCAAACTTAACATAGTTCCCCACAAAAACACCCATTACACAGTCAACTCCACTCCCACACTTAACTACTCTCCCCACACAAAACACCCATTACACAGTCAACTCCACCCGCAAACTCTACTTCTCTCCCCACACAAAACGCTCATTACACAGTCAACTCCACTCCCAAGCTTAACTCCTCTCCCCACATAAAACACACATTACACAGTCAACTCCACTCCCAAGCTTAACTCCTCTCCCCACATAAAACACCCATTACACAGTCAACTCCACTCCCAAACTTAACTACTCTCCCCACACAAAACACCCATTACACAGTCAACTCCACTCCCAAACTTAACTCCTGTCCCCAAACAAAACACCCATTTCAGAGTCCACTCCATCCTCAAACTTAACTCCTCTCCCCACACAAAACACCCATTATACAGTCAACTCCACTCCCAAACTTAACTCCTCTCCCCACACAAAACACCCATTACAAAGTCAACTCGACTCCCAAACTTAGCTCTTCTCCCTACACAAAACATCCATTATACAATCTATTTTGTTCCTTGTTAAATGGACAATAGAAAGCAGTTCTATTGAAATAAACGCTGAGAAATTTAAATGGTCATACCTTCTGATTGGCTACAAATGTAGGGCGACTTCTTCGGACGAAAAATAAATTGTTACATCTCCAATCGGTATGTGTCTATAAGTTCACAAACAATGACGACTGTAAGTACAAGTGAAGAGACAATGACATCCATAGGGACATGCAACGTTTCGAATGAGCTAACGTCCTGGAATTGTTGCAAGTTATTCAAGAATGCGGCCTTTCATTATTGCAAAATAGTTTGTCATGGAATTTAGTCTTCAACATAAGTAAAGCGTAATATCCAAACTTTTCGCAGCATACCACACTGTTACAGCATTTAGTTTTACTTTAAAGTGATAAAGATTACGAGCAAGGAATAATATTTGAGGTCAAATTTTACTCCAATAACTTATACGATATAATAAATTCTAAATAAAGTCATGTTTAAATTAGGATGCCGTCAAACATAGTTCAGAAATCAGGAAAAGCAAAAACAACAACAACAGCGGCAGCAGTAAAAACAACAGATTATGCCATACATGAAGAAAAATATACAGACAACTAAATAAAATCGATTTTGGCTTACATTTTTTAGGATAACTATACGATATCGGACGGCCTTAATAGATGATACAACATTCTTTTAAAGAAGCGATTTGGAAAAATTATATCACGTTAAACAATTTTTAGAATGTGTATTAATCACATTTTTATAAATCACATTAACGCGATCATAGTGCTATATTGCTATTGATCTCCTCCGGAAGGTAGAACCACCGCACGCACCGAGGCACCGCACGCAACCAATCAACTCGTTCAGGATGAAACTTTCAATAACACAGTAATGATCGAAGGGCCGACCAGTTGGTGTCTTTAGACCATCGTTTTGGGAAGGGTCATGATTTGAAATGCCCGATCACGCAATCAGTGTTGTATCATAATGAAAATGCTGTAGTTGACAAATTTTATGAAAGATTAAATATTACTCAAATAGCCTACTTAGGATTTTATAACCGGAATGCCTAAATAGGCCCTACAACTAGTACAAGTTACATTCAACATATTATTATATATTACCAAGAAAATAAACATTTACTTGAAATAAGGTTTTTGTTGTTTTTCTTTAGATTTTGTCGTAATTTTAAGCTAATTTTAAACTAATTTATTTGTATATCATCTTCAACGTACAATGCAATTATGTACCCGAAAAAAAAGAATGTGCCATCTAAACAATTAAATAAATGTATTTGACTACTCTGTGACAATTTCTGGGACAATTTTTAATACCTGAAGTTCCTTAGTTGGTATTTACTCAAGTTTTATAAATACTTTGTGATAATGTAACATTGACTTCAAAAGAATAAGTTAATTTAGTCAAATGTAATTTTTCAAGTAGTATATGTTATTCCTTGGCCAACAGAAGGTAGTCTATTTTGCTGACATTAAACAAACTAAATATATTATATTTTTAAGTTCATGCGTATTCAAATCACCTGTTATCCTGGTTTTGAAAGAAATGCCTACATAATTACGAAGTCAGACGATTGTCATAGAAGAGCCATCGGAAATAGGATAATATACCACTAACAGGTTTCATGTGCGGTACTGCTGGAGTCATTTAATGTCTTCTTCTACATAATTATACGTGGAAGAGTCGACTGATAGAATGTATATACCCTCGTAATAACGTGTTGCTAGCCATACTTTACTGCAAAAAGTAAAAATAAATAAAAAGATAAATAAAATAAAATAAAATAAATAAGTAAAACTGAAATACCCCATGGCGCACTTGAAAAACTTGTTTCTGGTACTTGATCAGTATATTACAAAATTCAGTTGGGCCCCCATATAAATTTACAATGGTACTTTTGTAGTTTAAAAATAAATGTATACTCTCAAAGATAAAGAAGGACATGGTGTAAATATTACTTTATTTTTCATATGATTTTGTCTTCTTGCAAATTACTGTTATAGGTTATCTGTAAGGCTTGACCTATGCGAATTCAGTCCTATATTTTAAACGATAAGCATTTCAAAATATCTGCATGTGTGACCTCAATCGGCATGCAGATGAAAAACATCACCTTTTAGTATTCGACAGTTGCCGGAATAGTCCTTTTCGCACTCGGTTTACACTTGGACCATTTCTACTAGTGTTTTGCGAATACTGCCGAGTACTTACGAATGGTCGGTAAAATAATCAATGAGTTCCTGTGTGCGACTGAGGGTCGCGTATAAATAAGGGGAAGATCTGGTAAAACAAGCCAGTAGATACGAACCAAGCTGAGGAGGTACTCTTCGCAGGTAAGCTTAAAATAAAACTAAGAATTGTGGTACTTTTGTCACCAAAAATGCAAAAATTAACTTGTTGCCGAAAAAGCCGAAAAAGCGCACGTTTCAAATATGAAGGCAAAAGCTTTGCCATTTTTACATTGCAGATATAGTTAATGCTAAAATAAAATTGTGTTTTGCTTGTTACATCGTGTAAACAAAATTCTTAAACGTCATAATTATCGAACTTTGTCAGAGCGAGCGTCATTTTCAGTTTCTTGTGCAGATAGCTCATACTTAATTTAAAAAAAAATGACTCAAATTTGCATGGATGTTTAGTATTGCATGATTTTATTGATGTTAAACGTGGATAGGTGAGACAACTCAGACTACTTAATTTGTTTCAGAGTAAGTGCCCTTTAATCTTCTTAAGCAATACTTAGCGGACAACTCCCTCAATTACTGAGTGGAACTTCTTCAAACTGACATAAAAAGTTGTTTATTGTTTATTGGATTTATCGTCCCACCAACAGTATTTCAATTATCTGGAGACGATGTCCACTTGAAGCAGATATAGTGCTGCCTTCACTGTGTATAACATGCAGTGAACACCTGGCGTGATACCACACCCAGTCACATTATCCTGTCACCGGGCCAACAAGTCGTGGAACTACTCTAATATTTGCTTGAGCGTTAGCACGGGAGCTATACCCCTACCATTTTTATCGACTTTAGTATGTCGCAGCCCGGGATCGAACCCGGGCCTCTGTACCTGGAGCCTACGCTCTACCGATTGCACAAATAGTTTATATTGATGTGTAGATACGTGTTAACGTACTACAATACAAATTGCATTGTATGTTCAGAAGTTAATGCAATATGTTATGATTATTTTAGCAATTTCTTGTTAACTCCTTTAATTCGCAACATTTATTTTTCGAATTTGCATGGATAGATGATGTGATGTTATGTGTAATGGTGATATTGCAATTTTCGATTTGGAGTTGTTGCCCTTTCTTTGCAAGAACATCACTGGACAAGTCCTATTTTATAATAAATAGATATTGCTTTTAAGTTTGAACATCCACAGATTATTGATATTAATTTGTAGTTGGGCGTAACTCGGATCAAATTGAGTCAAATTGCATATATGTGGGACAACTCAAAAACATGTTTTTATCAGATTTATCGTCCTTTGTTCATTGTTGCCGTAACAAATTATTGTGCGAACAATTCTTCCTTCAGTATTTAGCCAAATCTCTTCACATTTCAAGGATGATATTGTTTAACTTCCGCTTAATTTCCAAATGGAGCTGTTAACATGTGATTTATTGAATTCTTTTATGGGTTAACGCGATATGGCTTATTAAATAGTATGACCAAACGAATTGTTTGAAAAGACAGCAACAACAAAACCTTTCTACAAATACATGCAACTTTTTGCCAAAATGAAAATTTATTAACTCATTTATGAATCTGTACAATCTAGATATCAGCATACAAATGAGCTCTTCTAATTGCATTTTGTCAAAACCTTTTCTCACCAGGTTTTGTGTCAAAGCCTTTTGGGTAAACGTTTTCTTTTAGCTTCATGTCACAAACTTCTGCCTAAACACCTCCTGGTATCTGTCTGTTATGTATTCACTGTCTGCAACCGAATTTCTAGCAATAAGTCTAAATCTAAATTTAAATAGCACTAATCTCAGTCACGAGATGTCGAATGTGAATGCGCCATTGGTTCCTAAACATTAATTTCAAGTTTCATGAGTCTAGAATTTAAATGTGTTTCTATGTCAGCAATATGCAGTAATGTTATGATTTAATTAAGACCCCAAAGTCATTGTAGTATTTTGTCCCAGTTTCAGAGATTTGACGTCTTATTGTGACAATGATGAAGTTGTTGGTAACTATGGTGCTTTTTGGGATGGCGTATAGGTTAGTATCATACTATTTCTTATAAAAAAAGTAATGAAGATCCAAGACATTTAATTTTCTTTCTTCTTTAAGTTGATGTCAAGTGTAAAATTCTGACGTTTGGCGGTGTTGTAGTGTTAATGTATAAACAATAAAATTATTTTAGATAAAAAATGATTGATGAATCGATAGTAATCGCTCAGTAATAATAAATCTATACTCTCAATATAGTGACGTAGTCATACATTGACATCATACTCTTAATATAGTGACGTAGTCGTACCATTCCACCATGCTCTCAATATAATAACATAGTCATGCATTGACACTATACTCTCATTATAGTGACGTAGTCATACATTTACACTATACTCTCAATATAGTGACGTATTCATACATTTACACTATACTCTCATTATAGTGACGTAGTCATGCATTGACACTATACTCTCAATATAGTGGCGTAGTCATACATTTACACTATACTCTCAATATAGTGACGTAGTCATGCATTGACACTATACACTCAACATAGTGACGTAGTCATACATTTACACTATACTCTCAATATAGTGACGTAGTCATACATTTACACTATACTCTCATTATAGTGACGTAGTCATGCATTGACACTATACTCTCAATATAGTGGCGTAGTCATACATTTACACTATACTCTCAATATAGTGACGTAGTCATACATTTACACTATACTCTCAATATAGTGACGTAGTCATACATTTACACTATACTCTCAATATAGTGACGTAGTCATACATTGACACTATACTCTCAATATAGTGGCGTAGACATACATTTACACTTTACACTCAATATAGTGGCGTAGTCATGCATTTACACTATACTCTCATTATAGTGACGTAGTCATGCATTGACACTATACTCTCAATATAGTGACGTAGTCATACATTTACACTATACTCTCAATATAGTGACGTAGTCATACATTTACACTATACTCTCTATATAGTGACGTAGTCATACATTTACACTATACTCTCAATATAGTGGCGTAGTCATACATTTACACTATACTCTCATTATAGTGACATAGTCATGCATTGACACTATACTCTCAATATAGTGACGTAGTCATGCATTGACACTATACGCTCATTATAGTGACGTAGTCATACATTGACACTATACTCTCATTATAGTGACATAGTCATGCATTGACACTATACTCTCATTATAGTGACATAGTCATACATTGATACTATACTCTCAATATAGTGGCGTAGTCATACATTTACACTATACTCTCAATATAGTGACGTAGTCATACATTGACACTATACTCTCAATATAGTGACGTAGTCATACATTGACACTATACTCTCAATATAGTGACATAGTCATGCATTGACACTATACGCTCATTATAGTGACGTAGTCATACATTGACACTATACTCTCATTATAGTGACATAGTCATACATTGACACTATACTCTCAATATAGTGGCGTAGTCATGCATTGATACTATACTCTCAATATAGTGACGTAGTCATATATTGACACTATACTCTCAATATAGTGACGTAGTCATACATTGATACTAAACTCCCAATAAAGTGACGTAGTCATACATTGATACTATACTCTCAATATAGTGGCGTAGTCATACATTTACACTATACTCTCAATATAATGACGTAGTCATACATTTACACTATACTCTCAATATAGTGGCGTAGCCATACATTTACACTACACTCTCTATATAGTGACGTAGTCATACATTTACACTATACTCTCAATATAGTGGTGTAGTCATACATTTACCTTATACTCTCAATATAGTGGCGTAGTCATACATTTTACACTATGCTCTCAATATAGTGGCGTAGTCATACATTAACACTATACTCTCAATATAGTGGCGTAGTCATACATTTTACACTATACTCTCAATATCGTGGCGTAGTCATACATTAACACTATACTCTCAATATAGTGACGTAGTCATACATTGACACTATACTCTCAACATAGTGACGTAGTCATACATTTACACCATACTCTCAATATAGTGACGTAGTCAAACATTTACACTATACTCTCGATATTGTGACGCTATTGACATCTATAATATGCCCATTTACGTAATCTGGTAAATTTTCAGCCAACTTCCGCACGGCCATGATTTGCATGTTTTGATGCAGCAAGGATTCAACTATCTTGACAAAGATCATAACGGATATCTCACACAAACAGAGTTCAACTCATTCATAGATGCAGAGGACGCTAACCGTATGTTGTTTCTCACATTGCAGACCAATATGAAAACTATATGTTTGTCGTATTGCATTATTTTATTACATTATTTAAGGAAAGTGTTAAAATAATCTCACATAGTCGGATTGAATAAGTAAAAACCAACAACAACAGTGAATGTGAAAGAAAGACAAGGAGAAGATGAAGGTGACTGTGGCAATAATGATAATCACGGAGATGATAATGATGATGTTGATGGTTAGTTTATAATCATGTGGTAGTGGTGACGATGATACAGAAAATGATGATGATGATGATGATGATGATGATGATGATGATGATGATAACACATCGGCGCTTTAAGGGTTCCATCTTGTTACAAATTACGTTCCTACACCGATATGTAGACCCTGTTATTTTTTTAACTGCCGATGATTATGATGCATATGAAAAGAATACGAGTAAACTGCCATGAAAATTACAGTTAATGCAAATCATTTTTGCAGACGACGGTTTCGTAACGCTTGAAGAATACATGGCCTATTTGCATTTCCCCTTGGAGATCGCTGGTCCGATATTTGCCGTTTGGGATACAGATCACGATGGCAAGATAGCAAACGACCACATGCAAGCCGGAGTTGCCTTGATGGACACTGATGGTAAATTGAGCAATACTCTTTACGCCGGTCGAAATAACTTTATTTTCCCTTTATCTATAATCCAGGGGCTTGGCTTGGCTTAGAAACAAATGGTAGGCATCTCTGCTGCTGCACCAAGAGAGATGAATATAATGCCAAAACTGTAGTTGTTGTTTGATTGTTTGTTGGGATTATTGTCCCACCACAATATTTCATTCATCATACGGTGTCCTCATAAAGCAGATATTTTGCAGCCTTTACTGTATATAATGTTACTACTTAAAACTTAAGTGTCATATCACTTTAAAGCAAACGGATTGTGTGTGTTTATTCCAGGTGATGGCCTAGTGTCAATGAAGGAGTACGAACATTTCCAATCTGGGGTAAGTACTCGAACAGTTGCTAGCTAGCCTAGTCACTGTATGCTTCCACTTTAGCATCCGCCTGCGCAGCGTTATCGTTCGTTACTTTAATGTATTGAACTGACATTTTAAAGAGCTCCGACCCAAACTTACCAATACATTTAGAAGTCTAAAATAAGAACCTCAAATAAATAACCAACTCTCACACAGGTAGACATAAATAACCGAGACGTTATTGCGTTCAAAGCTTACGTTCAATCTCCTCAAATCCAAACTACGTTTAAAGTATCTCCGTCAAACGCACAGCAAATCTCATGTTGTGAATATAAAGCAAGATTTAGCTTTATTTTAGTCATTACCTTTTCTCAGATGCTTAAAATCAATACGCTGCACACTCTGTTTATTCAACCACACCGGAAGACAGAAGATTGTCTCACCTGTTTATACAATGTGCTTGATTTCTGTTTTATCGCTTACAATCATCTCCATAAAAAACGAATGACAAAGAAATTGCAATGGTTTAAAGTTTATTTTATCGTTAAATATGACATTTAGCTCACCACCTTCACTGGGCTATAGTTTTCATTTTAGTGTTGAGTAGATCCGAGAACTTCAGTTTATTTATTGCATTTTTAGTTCCTGTTGTGTGTAAACTACTCTTGTATGTGTAAGAGTTCCTGTTGTGTGTAAATCCCATTTTTATATATAAGAGTTTCTGTTGTGTGTAAAATCCATTATCTATATATAAAAGATGAAAGATGGGGTTTATAATCGACAGGAATTCTTAATATATATATTTTTCATCTCTTCCAGTTCCTATTGTGTGTGTTCAATGCGCATGGTGGCCATGGTCACGGTAACGACTGCACACAGTGGCACACTGGGTAAAAAAGACAGAATTTACGTCATGCAAAACCAAGTCTTACACCACAATTAACTCAGCGCAACTTTTTTTTCATATTGGCATTATGTAATGGAAATAAAGATGATGAAATTCACATTTATATTTGTCTTTTTTTCTGCATTCCTATGTTTGCTATTTCCGTCAGTTTTTTTGTGTGAATATAAAGCATAATATCAACCGAAATAAAATAATTATTATTAAATTAAATAAAATAGTAAAATAATAAACATTTACAAAAACTCGTAGACCTTAATGTCGGTGCGGTGGACGACTTGACTGAACACGACGACGACAAGAACGACGACGACGACAACATCAACAATGAGAGATTGTTGATCAGTTTAGTGTTACTTCTACAAGATCAGTCCTTTGTAGACATATTGTAAGGCCTACTTATCGCTAAAACCGTATCATCCTCCTTTTTAAGAGTATGTTCAATTATATATTGTAGTGAAAAAAGCACTCCAAAGCTTAACTCATTTCCCCACACTAAACACCCATTACACAGTTAACTCCACATCCAAACTAAACTCCTCTCCCCACACAAAACACCCATTACACAGTCAACTCCACCCCCTACGTTAACTCCTCTTCGCAAACAAAACACCAATTGCAAAGTCAACTCCACCCCAAGACTTAACTCATCTCTCCACACAAAACACCCATTACACAGTCAACGCCACTCGCAAGCTTAACTCCTCTCCCCACATAAAACACCCATTACACAGTCAACTCCACTCCCAAGCTTAACTCCTCTCCCCACATAAAACACCCATTACACAGTCAACTCCACTCCCAAGCTTAACACTTCTCCCCACATAAAACACCCATAACACAGTCAACTTCACTCCCAAACTTAACTCCTCTCCCCCCACAAAAACCCATTATACAGTCAATACCATTCCCAAACTAAACTACTCTCCGCACAAAAAAGACCCATTATACAGTCAATTCCACTCCCAAACTTAACTTATTTCCCCACAAAAACACCCATTACACAGTCAACTCCACCCGCAAACTTAACTCATCTCCCCACAAAAACACCCATTACACAGTCAACTCCACTCGCAAGCTTAACTCCTCTCCCCACATAAAACACCCATTACACAGTCAACTCCACTCCCAAGCTTAACTCCTCTCCCCACATAAAACACACATTACACAGTCAACTCCACTCCCAAGCTTAACTCTTCTCCCCACATAAAACACCCATTACACAGTCAACTTCACTCCCAAACTTAACTCCTCTCCTCCCACAAAACAACCATTATACAGTCAACTCCATTCCCAAACTTAACTACTCTCCCCACAAAAAACAGATATTATACAGTCAACTCCACTCCCAAACTTAACTCATCTCCCCACAAAAAAACCATTACACAGTCAACTCCACTCCCAAACTTAACTTAATTCCCCACAACAATACCCATTACACAGTCAACTACACCCGCGAACTTAACTCATCTCCTTACAAAAACACCCATTACACAGTCAACTCCATTCCCACAACTTAACTTGTCTCCCCACACAAAACACCCATTACACAGTCAACTCTATCCCAAACTTAGCTCTTCTCCCTACACAAAACACCCATTATACAGTTAATTCCACTCCCACACTTAACTACTCTCCCCACACAAAACACCTATTACGCAGTCAACTCTATCCCAAACTTAGCTCTTATCCCTACACAAAACACCCATTATACAGTTAATTCCACTCCCACACTTAACTACTCTCCCCCCACAAAAAATCCATTATACAGTCAACTCCACTCCCACACTTAAGTAGTCTCCCCACAAAAACACCCATTACACAGTCAACTCCATTCCCACAACTTAACTCCTCTCCCCACACAAAACACCCATTACACAGTCAACTCCACCCGCAAACTTAACTCATCTCCCCACAAAAACACCCATTACACAGTCAACTCCACTCGCAAGCTTAACTCCTCTCCGCACATAAAACACCCATTACACAGTCAACTCCACTCCCAAGCTTAACTCCTCTCCCCACATAAAACACACATTACACAGTCAACTCCACTCCCAAGATTTACTCTTCTCCCCACATAAAACACCAATTACACAGTCAACTTCACTCCCAAACTTAACTCCTCTCCTCCCACAAAACAACCATTATACAGTCAACTCCATTCCAAAACTTAACTACTCTCCCCACAAAAAACCATTACACAGTCAACTCCACTCCCAAACTTAACTTAATTCCCCACAACAATACCCATTACACAGTCAACTACACCCGCAAACTTAACTCATCTCCTTACAAAAACACCCATTACACAGTCAACTCCATTCCCACAACTTAACTTCTCTCCCCACACAAAACACCCATTACACAGTCAACTCTATCCCAAACTTAGCTCTTCTCCCTACACAAAACACCCATTATACAGTTAATTCCACTCCCACACTTAACTACTCTCCCCACACAAAACACCCATTACACAGTCAAATCTATCCCAAACTTAGCTCTTCTCCCTACACAAAACACCAATTATACAGTTAATTCCACTCCCACACTTAACTACACTCCCCACACAAAACACCCATTATACAGTCAACTCCATTCCCACACTTATCTACTCTCCCCCCCACAAAAATACCATTATACAGTCAACTCCATTCCCACAACTTAACTCCTCTCCCCACACAAAACACCCATTACACAGTCAACTCCATCCCTAAACTTAACTCATCTCCCAACACAAAACATCCATTATACAGTCAACTCCACTCCCACACTTAACTACTCTCCCCACAAAAAAACACCCATTACACAGTCAACTCCACCCGCAAACTTAACTCCTCTTCCCACACAAAACACCCATTACACAGTCAACTCCATTCCCCAAATTTAACTCCTCTTCCCACACAAATCACCCATATTACAGTCAACTCCATCCCTAAACTTAACACATCTCTCAACACAAAACATCCATTATACAGTCAACTCCACTCCCAAACGTAACTACTCTCCCCACACAAAACACCCATTACACAGTCAACTCCACTCCCAAACTTAACTTATTTCCCCACAAAAAACACCCATTACACAGTCAACACCACCCGCAAACTTAAATCATCTCCCCACAAAACACCCATTACACAGTCATCTCCACTCCCACACTTAACTCCTCTCCCCACAAAAAACCCCACCCATTACACAGTCAACTTTACCCACAAACTTAACTCCTCTCCCCACACAAAACACCCATTACACAGTCAACTCCACTCCCAAGCTTAACTCCTCTCCCCACACAAAACACTCATTACACAGTTAACTGGACTCCCAAACTTAACTCCTCTGCCCACACAAAACACCCATTATACAGTCAACTTCATGCCTAAACTTAACTCATCTCCCAACACAAAACATCCATTATACAGTCAACTCCAATCCCAAACTTAACTCATCTCGCCACAAAAACACCCATTACACAGTCAACTCCACTACCACACTTAACTACTCTCCCCACAAAAAAAACACACACACCCATTACAGTCAACTCCACCCGCAAACTTAATTCCTCTCCCCACACAAAACACCCATTACACAGTCAACTCCACTCCCAAGACTTAACTCATCTCCCCCCACAAAACACCCATTATACAGTCATCTCCTCCTCTCCCCCCACAAAACATCAATTACACAGTCAACTTCACTCCCAAACTTAACTCCTCTCCCCCCACAAAACACCCATTATACAGTCATCTCCACTCCCAAACTTATCTACTCTCCCCACAAAAACACCCATTGCACAGTCAAATCCATTCCCAAACTTAACTTATTTCCCCACAAAAACACCCATTACACAGTCAACTCCACCGCAAACTTAACTCATCTCCGCACAAAAACACCCACTACACAGTCAACTCCACTCCCACACTTAACTACTCTCCCCACAAAAAAACCCATTACACAGTCAACTCCACTCGTAAGCTTAACTCCCCTCCCCACATAAAACACCCATTAAATAGTCAACTCCACCCGCAAACTTAACTCCTCTCCCCACACAAAACACCCATTACACAGTCAACGCCACTCGCAAGCTTAACTCCTCTCCCCACATAAAACACCCATTACACAGTCAACTCCACTCCCAAGCTTAACTCCTCTCCCCACATAAAACACCCATTACACAGTCAACTCCACTCCCAAGCTTAACACTTCTCCCCACATAAAACACCCATAACACAGTCAACTTCACTCCCAAACTTAACTTCTCTCCCCACACAAAACACCCATTATACAGTCAACACCATTCCCAAACTAAACTACTCTCCGCACAAAAAATAACCATTACACAGTCAACTTCATCCCCAGACTTAACTCATCTCTCCACACAAAACACCCATTATACAGTCAACTTCATTTCCAAACTTAACTCCTCTCCCCCCACAAAACACCCATTATACAGTCAAATTCACTCTCAGACTTAACTCATCTCTCCACACAAAACACCCATTACACAGTCAACTCCACTCCCAAGCTTAACTCCTCTCCCCACATAAAACACCCAATACACAGTCAACTTCACTCCCAAACTTAACTCCTCTCCTCCCACAAAACAACCATTATACAGTCAACTCCATTCCCAAACTTAACTACTCTCCCCACAAAAAACAGATATTATACAGTCAACTCCACTCCCAAACTTAACTCATCTCCCCACAAAAAAACCATTACACAGTCAACTCCACTCCCAAAGTTAACTTAATTCCCCACAAAAATACCCATTACACAGTCAACTACACCCGCAAACTTAACTCATCTCCTTACAAAAACACCCATTACACAGTCAACTCCATTCCCACAACTTTACTTCTCTCCCCACACAAAACACCCATTACACAGTCAACTCTATCCCAAACTTAGCTAGCTCTTCTCCCTACACAAAACACCCATTATACAGTTAATTCCACTCCCACACTTAACTACTCTCCCTACACAAAACACCCATTACACAGTCAACTCTATCCCACACTTAGCTCTTCTCCCTACAAAAAACACACATTATACAGTTAATTCCACTCCCACACTTAACTACTCTCCCCACACAAAACACCCATTACATAGTCAACTCCATTCCCACACTTAACTACTCTTCCCCCACAAAAAACCCATTATACAGTCAACTCCACTCCCACACTTAAGTACTCTCCCCACAAAAACACCCATTACACAGTCAACTCCATTCCCACAACTTAACTCCTCTCCCCACACAAAACACCCATTACACAGTCAACTCCATCCCTAAACTTAACTCATCTCCCAACACAAAACATCCATTATACAGTCAACTCCACTGCCACACTTAACTACTCTCCCCACAAAAAAACACCCATTACACAGTCAACTCCACCCGCAAACTTAACTCTTCTACCCACACAAAACACCCATTACACAGTCAACTCCATTCCCCAAACTTAACTCCTCTTCCCACACAAATCACCCATTACACAGTCAACTCCATCCCTAAACTTAACTCATCTCCCAACACAAAACATCCATTATACAGTCAACTCCACTCCCAAACGTAACTACTCTCCCCACACAAAACACCCATTACACAGTCAACTCCACTCCCAAACTTAACTTATTTCCCCACAAAAAACACCCATTACACAGTCAACACCACCCGCAAACTTAACTCATCTCCCCACAAAACACCCATTACACAGTCATCTCCACTCCCACACTTAACTCCTCTCCCCACAAAAAACCCCACCCATTACACAGTCAACTTTACCCGCAAACCTAACTCCTCTCCCCACACAAAACACCCATTATACAGTCAACTTCATACCTAAACTTAACTCCTCTCCCCACACAAAACACCCATTACACAGTCAACGCCACTCGCAAGCTTAACTCCTCTCCCCACATAAAACACCCATTACACAGTCAACTCCACTCCCAAGCTTAACTCCTCTCCCCACATAAAACACCCATTACACAGTCAACTCCACTCCCAAGCTTAACACTTCTCCCCACATAAAACACCCATAACACAGTCAACTTCGCTCCCAAACTTAACTCCTCTCCCCACACAAAACACCCATTATACAGTCAAAACCATTCCCAAACTAAACTACTCTCCGCACAAAAAATAACCATTACACAGTCAACTTCATCCCCAGACTTAACTCATCTCTCCACACAAAACACCCATTATACAGTCAACTTCACTTCAAAACTTAACTCCTCTCCCCCCACAAAACACCCATTATACAGTCAAATTCACTCTCAGACTTAACTCATCTCTCCACACAAAACACCCATTACACAGTCAACTCCACTCCCAAGCTTAACTCCTCTCCCCACATAAAACACCCATTACACAGTCAACTTCACTCCCAAACGTAACTCCTCTCCTCCCACAAAACAACCATTATACAGTCAATTCCATTCCCAAACTTAACTACTCTCCCCACAAAAAACAGATATTATACAGTCAACTCCACTCCCAAACTTAACTCATCTCCCCACAAAAAAACCATTACACAGTCAACTCCACTCCCAAACTTAACTTAATTCGCCACAAAAATACCCATTACACAGTCAACTACACCCGCAAACTTAACTAATCTCCTTACAAAAACACCCATTACACAGTCAACTCCATTCCCACAACTTAACTCCTCTCCCCACACAAAACACCCATTACACAGTCAACTCCATCCCTAAACTTAACTCATCTCCCAACACAAAAAACCCATTATACAGTCAACTCCACTCCCACACTTAAGTACTCTCCCCACAAAAACACCCATTACACAGTCAACTCCACCCGCAAACTTAACTCCTCTACCCACACAAAACACCCATTACACAGTCAACTCCATTCCCCAAACTTAACTCCTCTTCCCACACAAATCACCCATTACACAGTCAACTCCATCCCTAAACTTAACTCATCTCCCAACACAAAACATCCATTATACAGTCAACTCCACTCCCAAACGTAACTACTCTCCCCACACAAAACACCCATTACACAGTCAACTCCACTCCCAAACTTAACTTATTTCCCCACAAAAAACACCCATTACACAGTCAACACCACCCGCAAACTTAACTCATCTCCCCACAAAACACCCATTACATAGTCATCTCCACTCCCACACTTAACTCCTCTCCCCACAAAAAACCCCACCCATTACACAGTCAACTTTACCCGCAAACTTAACTCCTCTCCCCACACAAAACACCCATTATACAGTCAACTTCATACCTAAACTTAACTCATCTCCCAACACAAAACATCCATTATACAGTCAACTCCAATCCCAAACTTAACTACTCTCCCTACACAAAACACCCATTACACAGTCAACTCCACTCCCAAACTTAACTCATTTCGCCACAAAAACACCCATTACACAGTCAACTCCACTCCCACACTTAACTAATCTCCCCACAAAAAAAAACACACACCCATTAGAGTCAACTCCACCCGCAAACTTAATTCCCCTCCCCACACAAAACACCCATTACACAGTCAACTCCACTCCCAGGCTTAACTCCTCTCCCCACACAAAGCACTCATTACACAGTCAACTTGACTTCCAAACTTAACTCCTCTCCCCAAACAAAACACTCATTACACAGTCAACTGGACTCTCAAGCTTAACTCCTCTCCCCACACAAAACACTCATTACACAGTCAACTCGACTCCCAAACTTAACTCCTCTCCCCACACAAAACACTCATTACACAGTCAACTCAACTCCTAAGCTTAACTCCTCTACCCACACAAAACACTCATTACACAGTCAACTGGACTCCCAAACTTAACTCATCTCCCCACACAAAACACCCATTATACAGTCAACTCCATACCTAAACTTAACTCATCTCCCAACACGAAACATCCATTATACAGTCATCTCCACTCCTAAACTTAACTACTCTCCCCACACAAAACACCCATTATACAGTCAACTCCACTCCCAAACTTAACTCATCTCCCCACAAAAACACCCGTTACACAGTCAACTCCACTCCCACACTTAAGTACTCTCCCCACAAAAACACCCATTACACAGTCAACTCCATTCCCACAACTTAACTCCTCTCCCCACACAAAACACCCATTACACAGTCAACTCCATCCCTAAACTTAACTCATCTCCCAACACAAAACATCCATTATACAGTCAACTCCACTCCCACACTTAACTACTCTCCCCACAAAAAAACACCCATTACACAGTCAACTCCACCCGCAAACTTAACTCCTCTACCCACACAAAACACCCATTACACAGTCAACTCCATTCCCCAAACTTAACTCCTCTTCCCACACAAATCACCCATTACACAGTCAACTCCATCCCTAAACTTAACACATCTCTCAACACAAACATCCATTATACAGTCAACTCCACTCCCAAACGTAACTACTCTCCCCACACAAAAACACCCATTACACAGTCAACTCCACTCCCAAACTTAACTTATTTCCCCACAAAAAACACCCATTACACAGTCAACACCACCCGCAAACTTAAATCATCTCCCCCACAAAACACCCATTACACAGTCATCTCCACTCCCACACTTAACTCCTCTCCCCACAAAAAACCCCACCCATTACAATCAGTCAACTTTTACCCACAAACTTAACTCCTCTCCCCACACAAAACACTCATTACACAGTCAACTCCACTCCCAAGCTTAACTCCTCTCCCCACACAAAACACTCATTACACAGTTAACTGGACTCCCAAACTTAACTCCTCTCCCCACACAAAACACCCATTATACAGTCAACTTCATACCTAAACTTAACTCATCTCCCAACACAAAACATCCATTATACAGTCAACTCCAATCCCAAACTTAACTACTCTCCCTACACAAAACACCCATTACACAGTCAACTCCACTCCCAAACTTAACTCATCTCGCCACAAAAACACCCATTACACAGTCAACTCCACTCCCACACTTAACTAATCTCCCCACAAAAAAAAACACACCCATTACAGTCAACTCCACCCGCAAACTTAATTCCTCTCCCCACACAAAACACCCATTACACAGTCAACTCCACTCCCAAGCTTAACTCCTCTCCCCACACAAAGCACTCATTACACAGTCAACTCGACTTCCAAACTTAACTCCTCTCCCCACACAAAACACTCATTACACAGTCAACTGGACTCCCAAGCTTAACTCCTCTCCCCACACAAAACACTCATTACACAGTCAACTCGACTCCCAAACTTAACTCCTCTCCCCACACAAAACACTCATTACACAGTCAACTCAACTCCTAAGCTTAACTCCTCTACCCACACAAAACACTCATTACACAGTCAACTGGACTCCCAAACTTAACTCATCTCCCCACACAAAACACCCATTATACATTCAACTCCATACCTAAACTTAACTCATCTCCCAACACGAAACATCCATTATACAGTCAACTCCACTCCCAAACTTAACTACTCTCCCCACACGAAACACCCATTACACAGTCAACTCCACTCCCAAACTTAACTCATCTCCCCACAAAAACACCCGTTACACAGTCAACTCCACTCCCACACTTAACTACTCTCCCCACACAAAAAACCCACACCCATTACACAGTCAACTCCACCCGCAAACTTAACTCCTCTCCCCACACAAAACACCCATTACACAGTCAACTCCACTCCCAAGCTTAACTCCTCTCCCCACACAAAACACTCATTACACAGTCAACTCGACTCCCAAACTTAACTCTTCTCCCTACACAAAACACCCATTACACAGTCAACTCCACTCCCAAACTTAACTCCTCTCCCCACACAAAACCCCCATTACAAAGTCAACTCGACTCCCAAACTTAGCTCTTCTCCCTACACAAAACATCCATTATACAATCTATTTTGTTCCTTGTTAAATGGACAATAGAAAGCAGTTCTATTGAAATAAACGCTGAGAAATTTAAATGGTCATACCTTCTGATTGGCTACAAATGTAGGGCGACTTCTTAGGACGAAAAATAAATTGTTACATATCCAATCGGTATGTGTCTCTAAGTTCACAAACAATGACGACTATAAGTACAGGTGCAGAAACAATGCCATCCATAGGGACATGCAACGTTTCGAATGAGCTAACGTCCCGGAATTGTTGCAAGTTATTCAAGAATGCGGCCTTTCATTATTGCAAAATGGTTTGTCATAGAATTTAGTCTTCAACATAAGTAAAGCGTAATATCCAAACTTTTCGCAGCATACCACACTGTTACAGCATTTAGTTTTAATTTAAAGTGATAAAGATTACGAGCAAGGAATAATATTTTAAATCAAATTTTACTCCAATAACTTATACGATATGATAAATTCCAAATAAAGTCATGTTTAAATTAGGATGCCGTCAAACATAGTTCAGAAATCAGGAAAAGCAAAAACAACAACCACAGCGGCAGCAGTAAAAACAACAGATTATGCCATTACATGAAGAAAAATACACAGACACCTAAATAAAATCGATTTTGGCTTACATTTTTCAGGATAACTAAACGATATCGGACGGCCTTAATAGATGATACAACATTCTTTTAAAAAAGCGAAATGGAGAAATTCTATCACGTTAAACAATTTTTTGAATGTGTATTAATCACATTTTTATAAATCACATTAACGCGATCATAGTGCTATATTGCTATTGATCTTCTCCGGAAGGTAGAACCACCGAGGCACCGCACGCAACCAATCAACTCGTTCAGGATGAAACTTTCAATAACACAGTAATGATCGAAAGGCCGACCAGTCGGTGTCTGTAATCTTTAGACCATCGTTTTGGGAAGGGTGATGATTTGAAATGCCCGATTACGCAATCAGTGTTGTAATATAATTAAAAATGCTGTAGTTGACAAATTTTATGAAAGATTAAATATTGCTCAAATAGCCTACTTAGGATTTTATAACCGGAATGCCTAAAAAGGCCCTACAACTAGTACAAGTAACTTTCAACATATATTATATATTACCAAGAAAATAAACATTTACTTGAAATGGGTTTTTTGTTGTTTTTCTTTAGATTTTGTCGTAATTTTGAGCTAATTTTAAACTAATTTATTTGTATATCATCTTCAACGTACAATGCAATTATGTACCCGAAAAATAAGAATGTGCCATCTAAATAATTAAATAAATGTATTTGACTACCCTGTGACAATTTCTGGGACAATTTTTAATACCTGAAGTTCCTTAATTGGTATTTACTCAAGTTTTATAAATACTTTGTGTTAATGTAACATTGATTTTAAAAGAATGAGTTAATTTACTCAAATGTAATTTTTCAAGTAGTATATGTTATTCCTTGGCCAACAGAAGGTAGTCTATTTTGCTGACATTAAGCTAACTGAATATATAATTAAGTTCATGCATATTCAAATCACCTGTTACCCTGGTTTTGAAAGAAATACCAACATAATTACGAAGTCAGGCGATTGTCATAGAAGAGCCATCGGAAATAGGATAATATACCACTAACAGGTTTCATGTGCGGTACTGCTGGAGTCATTTAATGTTTTCTTCTACATAATAATGCGTGGAAGAGTCGACTGATTGAATGTATATACCCTCGTTATAACGTGTTACTAGCAATACTTTACTGCAAAAAGTAAAAGTAAATAAAAAGATAAATGAAATAAAATAAAATAAATAAGTAAAACTGAAATACTCCATGGCGCACTTGAAAAACTTGTTTCTGGTACTTGATCAGTATATGACGAAATTTAGATGGGCCCCCATATCAATTTGCAATGGTACTTTTGTAGTTTAAAAATAAATGTATACTCTCAAAGTTAAAAAAGGACATGGTGTAAATATTACTTTATTTTTCATATGATTTTGTCTTCTTGCAAATTAATGTTATAGGTTATCTGTAAGGCTTGACCTATGCGAATTCAGTCCTATATTTTAAACGATAAGCATTTCAAAATATCTGCATGTGTGACCTCAATCGGCATGCAGATGAAAAACATTACCTTTTAGTATTCGACAGTTTCCGGACAAATCTTTTTCTCACTCGGTTTACACTGCGACCATTTCTACTAGTGTTTTGCGAATACTACCGAGTACTTACGAATGGTCAATATGTTCCTGTGTGCGACCGAGGGTCACGTATAAATAAGGCGAAGTTCTGGTAAAACAAGCCAGTAGATACGAACCAAGTTGAGGAGGTACTCTTCGCAGGTAAGCATAAAATAAAACTAAGAATTGTGGTACTTTTGTCACCAAAAATGCAAAAATTAACTTGTTGCCGAAAAGGCGCACGTTTCAAATATGTAGTCAAAAGCTTAGCCATTTTACATTTCAGATATAGTTAATGGTAAAATAAAATTGTGTTTTGCTTGTTACATCGTGTAAACAAAATTCTTAAACGTCCTAATTATCGAATTTTGTCAGAGCGAGCGTCATTATCAGCTGCTTGTGCAGACAGCTCATACTTAGTTATTTAAAAAATGACTCAAATTTGCATGGGTGTTTATTATTGCATGATTTTATTGATGTTAAACATGGATAGGTGAGACAACTCAGACTACTTAATTCGTTTCAGAGTAAGTGCCCTTTAATCTTCTTAAGCAATATTTAGCGGACAACTCCCTCAATTACTGAGTGGAACTTCTTCAAACCGACATAAAAAGTTATTTATTGTTTATTGGATTTATCGTACCACTAACAGTATTTCAATTATCTGGAGACGATGTCTACTTGAAGCAGATATATTGCTGCCTTCACTGTGTATAACATGCAGTGAACACCTGGCATGATACCACACCAAGTCACATTATCCTGAAACCGGGCCAACCAGTCGTGGAACTACCCTAATATTTGCTTGAGCGTTAGCACGGGAGCTATACCACTACCATTTTTTATCGACTTTGGTATGTCGCAGCCCGGGATCGAACCCGAGCCTCCCGTACCTGGACCCTACGCTCTACCGATTGCGCTACCCGGTCCCGTGCACAAATAGTTGATATTGATGTGTAGATACGTGTTAACATTGTAGTATTTTGTCCCAGTTTCAGAGATTTGACGTCTTATTGTGACAATGATGAAGTTGTTGGTAACTATGGTGCTTTTTGGGATGGCGTATAGGTTAGTATCATAGTACTTTTTATAAAAAGTAATGAAGATCCAAGACATTTAATTTTCTTTCTTCTTTAATTTGATGTCAAGTGTAAAATTATGACTCTTGGCGGTGTTGTAGTGTTAATGTATAAACAATAAAATTATTTTAGATAAAAAATGATTGATGAATCGACAATAATCTCTTAATGATAATAAATCTCTACTCTCAATATAGTGGCGTACTCATACATTGACACTATACTCTCAATATAGTGACGTACTCATACATTAACACTATACTCTTAATATAGTGGCGTACTCATTGATTGACACTATACTCTCAATATAGTGACGTACTCATACATTGACACTATACTCTCAACATAGTGGCGTAGTCATACATTAACACTATACTCTCAATATAGTGGCGTAGTCATAAATTGACACTATACTCTAAATATAGTGACGTTATCATACATTGACACTATACTCCCAATATAGTGACTTAGTCATACATTTTCACCATACTCTCAACATAGTGGCGTAGTCATACATTAACACTATACTCTTAATATAGTGACGTAGTTATACATTGACACTATACTCCCAATAAAGTGACGTAGTCATACATTGACACTATACTCTCAATATAGTGGCGTAGTCATACATTGACACTATACTCTCAATATAGTGACGTTATCATACATTGACACTATACTCTCAATATAGTGACTTAGTCATACATTGACACTATACTCTCAACATAGTGACGTAGTCATACATTGTCACTATACTCTCAATATAGTGGCGTAGTCATACATTGACACTATACTCTAAATATAGTGACGTTATCATACATTGACACTATACTCTCAATAAAATGACGTAGTCATACATTGATACTATACTCTCAATATAGTGGCGTAGTCATACATTGACACTATATTCTCAATATAGTGGCGTAGTCATACATTGACACTATACTCTCAATATAGTGACGTAGTCATACATTGACACTATACTCTCAATATTGTGACGCTATTGACATCTATAATATGCCCATTAACGTAATCTGTTAAATTTTCAGCCAACTTCCGCACGGCCATGATTTGCATGTTTTGATCCAGCAAGGATTCACCATTTTTGACAAAGATCATAACGGATATCTCACACAAACAGAGTTCAACTCATTCATAGATGCAGAGGATGCTAACCGTACGTTGTTTCTCACATTGCAAACCAATATGAAAACTATATGTTTGTCGTATTGCATTATTTTATTACATTATTTAATGAGAGTGTTAAAATAATCTCACATAGTCCGATTGAAGAAGTAAAAAACAACAACAGTGAATGTGAAAGAAAGAAAAGGATAAGATGGTGACTGTGGTAATAATGATAATCACGGTGATGATAATGATTATGGTGGTGATAATGATGATGTTAATGATAATGATGATGTTGATGGTTAATTCATAAATGTGGTGGTAGTGATGACGTTGATACAGATGATGATGATGATGATGATGATGATGATGATGAGGATGAGGATGAGGATAACACATCGGCGCTTTTAGGGTTCCATCTTGTTACAAATTACGTTCCTACACAGATATGTAGACCCTTTTATTTTTTAACTGCCGATGATTATGATACATATGAAAAGAATAAAAGTAAACTGCCATGAAAATTACAGTTAATGCCAGTTGTTTTTGCAGATGATGGTTTCGTCACGCTTGAAGAATACATGGCCTATCTGCATATCCCCTTGGAAATCGCTGGCCCGCTTTTTGCCGTTTGGGATACAGATCACGATGGCAAGATAGCCAACGACCACATGCAAGCCGGAGTTGCCTTGATGGACACTGATGGTAAATTGAGCAATACTCTTTACTCCAGTCTCCTTTATCTATAGTCCAGGGGCGTGGATTGGCTTAAAACAAATGGTAGGCATTTAACATTTACCTATGGAGTCCGCAACTCTGCTCCTGCACCAAGAGAGATGAATATAATGCCAAACTGTAGTTGTTGTTTGATGGGATTATTGTCCCACCACAATATTTCATTCATCATACGGTGTCCTCATAAAGCAGATATTTTGAAGTCCTTACAGTATATAATGTTACCGTTTAAAAAAATTAAGTGTCATATCACTTTAAAGCAAACGGATTGTGTGTGTTTATTCCAGGTGATGGCCAAGTGTCAATGAAGGAGTACGAGCATTTCCAATCTGGGGTAAGTACTCGAACAGATGCTAGCCTAGTCACTGCATGCTTCCACTTTAGCATCCGCCTACGCAGAGTTATCCTTCACTACTTTAATGTATTGAACTGACAGTTTAGAGAGCTCATAGGCTGTGGTCTCTGGACCCAAACTTACCAATACATTTAGAAGTCTAAAATAAGAACCTCAAATATATAATCAACTGTTAGACAGGTAGATATAAATAACAGAGACGTTATTGCGTTCAAAGCTTACCTTCAATCTCGTCAAATCCAAACTACGTCTAAAGTATCTCCGTCAAACGCACAGCAAATCTCATGTTGTGAATATAAAGCAAGATTTCGCTTTATTTTAGTCATTCCTTTTTCTCAGATGCTTAAAATCAATACGCTGCACACTCTGTTTATTCAACCACACCGGAAGACAGAAGATTGTCTCACCTGGTTATATTTCTGTTTTATCGCTTACAATCATCTCCATAAAAAACGAATGAATTGCAATGGTTTAATGTTTATTTTATCGTTAAATATGACATTAAGCTCACCACCTTCACTGGGCTATAGTTTTCATTTTAGTGTTGAGTAGATCCGAGAACTTCAGTTTATTTATTGTATTTTTTAGTTCCTGTTGTGTGTAAACCACTCTTTTATGTATAAGAGTTTATGTTGTGTGTAAATCCCATTTTTATATATAAGAGTTTCTGTTGTGTGTAAAATCCATTATCTATATATAAGAGATAAAAATGGGGTTTATAATCAACAGGAATTCTTATATATATTTTTCATCTCTTCCAGTTCCTATTGTGTGTGTTCAATGCGCATGGTGGCCATGGTCACGGTAACGACTGCACACAGTGGCACACTGGGGTAAAAAAGACATCATGCAACACCAAGTCTTACACCACAATGAACTCAATGCAACTTTTTTACATATTGGCATAATGTAATGGTAATAAAGATGATAAAATTCACATTTATATTTGTCTTTTTTTCTGCATTCCTATGTTGCTATTTCCGTCAGTTTTTGTGTGAAATATAAAGCATAATATCAACCGAAATAAAATAATTATTATTAAATTGAATAAAAATAATAAAATAATAAACATTTACAAAAACTCGTAGAACTTTATGTCGCTGCGATGACGACTTGACTGAACACGACGGACGACAAGAAACGACAACGACGACAAACATCAACAATGCGAGACTGTTTATCAGTTCAGTGTAAATTCTACAAGATCAGTCCTTTGTGGACATATTGTAAGGCCTACTTATCGGTAAAACCGTATCCTCCTCCTTTTTAAGAATATGTTCAATTATAAATTGTACTGAAAAAAAGCACTCCAAACTTAATTCCTCTCCCCACACAAAACACCCATTACACAGTCAACTCCACTTCCAAACTTAACTTCTCTCCCCACACAAAACACCCATTACACAGTCACCTCCACTTCCAAACTTAACTCCTCTCCCCACGCACAACAACAATTACACAGTCAACTCCAACCAAAATCTTAACTCATCTCCCCACACAAAACACCCATTACACAGTAAACTCCACCCCCTACCTTAACTCCTCTCCCAAACAAAACACCCATTGCAAAGTCAACTCCACCCCCAGACTTAACTCATATCTTCAAACCAAAACACAGTCAAACCTCACTCCCAAACTTAACTCCTCTCCCCCATAAAACACCCATTATACAGTCAACTCCACTCCCAAACTTAACTACCCTCCCCACAAAAAACACCCAGTACAACAGTCAACTCCACACCCAAACTTTACTTATTTCCCCACAAAAAAACAACCCATTACACAGTCAACTCGACCCGCAAACTTAACTACTCTCTCCTCCCCCATAAAAACACACATAATACAGTCAACTCCACTCCCAAACTTAACTACTCTCCCAACAAAAACACCCCATTACACAGTCAACTCCACCCCCAACTTAATTTAATTTCCCCACAAAAACAACCCATTACACAGTCAACTCCACTCCACACTATAAATACTCCTCCCCACAAAAACACCCATTACACAGTCAACTCCACTCCCAAGCTTAACTCCTCTCCCCACATAAAAACAACCATTACACAGTCAACTCCACTCCAAAGCTTAACTCCTCTCCACACATAAAACACCCATTTCACAGTCAACTCCACTCCCAAGCTTAAATCCTCTGCCCACATAAAACACCCATTACACAGTCAACTTCACTCCAAAACTTAACTCCTCTCCCCCCACAATACACCCATTATACAGTCAACTCCACTCCCACACTTAACTCCTCTCCCCACAAAACCACCCATTACACAGTCAACTCCACCCGCAAACTTAACTCATCTCCCCACAAAAACACCCATGACACAGTCAACTCCACTCCCAAACTTAAATTATTTCCCCACAAAAACACCCATTACACAGTCAACTCCACCCGCAAACTTAACTCATCTCCCCACAAAAACACCCATTACACAGTCAACTCCACTCCCAAACTTAACTTATTTCCCCACAAAAACACCCATTACACAGTCAACTCCACCCGCAAACTTAACTCATCTCCCCACAAAAACACCCATTACACAGTAAACTACACTCCCACACTTAACTACTCTCCCGACAAGAAAACACTCATTACACAGTCAACTCCACCCGCAAACTTAACTCCTCTCCCCATACAAAACACCCATTACAAAGTCAACTCCATACCTAAACTTAACTCCTCTCCCAACACAAAACATCCATTATTCAGTCAACTCCACTCCCAAACTTAATTCCGCTCCCCACACAAAACACCCATTACACAGTCAACTCCACTCCCAAACTTAACATAGTTCCCCACAAAAACACCCATTACACAGTCAACTCCACTCCCACACTTAACTACTCTCCCCACGCACAACAACAATTACACAGTCAACTCCAACCAAAATCTTAACTCATCTTCCCACACAAAACACCCATTACACAGTAAACTCCACCCCCTACCTTAACTCCTCTCCCAAAACAAAACACCCATTGCAAAGTCAACTCCACCCCCAGACTTAACTCATATCTTCAACCAAAACACAGTCAACTTCACTCCCAAACTTAACTCCTCTCCCCCATAAAAACACCCATTATACAGTCACTCCACTCCCAAACTTAACTATCCCTCCCCACAAAAAACACCCATTACACAGTCAACTCCACAACCCAAACTTTACTTATTTCCCCACAAAACAACACCATTACACAGTCAACTCGACCCGCAAACTTAACTCCTCTCCCCCCATAAAACACACATAATACAGTCAACTCCACTCCCCAAACTTAACTACTCTCCCACAAAACAACAACCCATTACACAGTCAACTCCACACCCAAACTTAATTATTTCCCCACAAAAACACCCATTACACAGTCAACTCCACTCCCACACTTAACTACTGTCCCCACAAAATACACCCATTACACAGTCAACTCCACTCCCAAGCTTAACTCCTCCTCCCCACATAAAAACACCCATTTACACAGTCAACTATCCACTCCAAAGCTTTAACTCCTCTCCACACATAAAACACCCCATTACACAGTCAACTCCACTCCCAAGCTTAAATCCTCTGCCCACATAAAACACCCATTACACAGTCAACTTCACTCCAAAAACTTAACTCCTCTCCCCCCCACAATACACCCATATACAGTCAACTCCACTCCCACACTTAACTACTCTCCCCACAAAACCACCCATTACACAGTCAACTCCACCCGCAAACTTAACTCATCTCCCCACAAAAAACACCATTACACAGTCAACTCCACTCCCAAACTTAAATTATTTCCCCACAAAAACACCCATTACACAGTCAACTCCACCCGCAAACTTAACTCATCTCCCCACAAAAACACCCATTACACAGTCAACTCCATTCCCAAACTTAACTTATTTCCCCACAAAAACACCCATTACACAGTCAACTCCACCCGCAAACTTAACTCATCTCCCCACAAAAACACCCATTACACAGTAAACTACACTCCCACACTTAACTACTCTCCCGACAAGAAAACACCCATTACACAGTCAACTCCACCCGCAAACTTAACTCCTCTCCCCATACAAAACACCCATTACAAAGTCAACTCCATACCTAAACTTAACTCCTCTCCCAACACAAAACATCCATTATTCAGTCAACTCCACTCCCAAACTTAATTCCTCTCCCCACACAAAACACCCATTACACAGTCAACTCCACTCCCAAACTTAACATAGTTCCCCACAAAAACACCCATTACACAGTCAACTCCACTCCCACACTTAACTACTCTCCCCACACAAAACACCTATTACACAGTCAACTCCACCCGCAAACTCTACTCCTCTCCCCACACAAAACGCTCATTACACAGTCAACTCCACTCCCAAGCTTAACTCCTCTCCCCACATAAAACACACATTACACAGTCAACTCCACTCCCAAGCTTAACTCCTCTCCCCACATAAAACACCCATTACACAGTCAACTCCACTCCCAAACTTAACCCCTCTCCCCACACAAAAAACCCATTACACAGTCAACTCCACTCCCAAACTTAACTCCTGTCCCCAAACAAAACACCCATTTCAGAGTCAACTCCATCCTCAAACTTAACTCCTCTCCCCACACAAAACACCCATTACACAGTCAACTCCAGTCCCCTAACTTAACTCCTCTCCCCACACAAAACACCCATTACACAGTCAACTCCATTCTCAAACTTAACTCCTCTCCCCATACAAAACACCCATTACACAGTCAACTCCATCCCTAAACTTAACTCCTCTCCCAACACAAAACATCCATTATTCAGTCAACTCCACTCCCAAACTTAATTCCTCTCCCCACACAAAACACCCATTACACAGTCAACTCCACTCCCAAACTTAACATAGTTCCCCACAAAAACACCCATTACACAGTCAACGCCACTCCCACACTTAACTACTCTCCCCACACAAAACACCCATTACACAGTCAACTCCACCCGCAAACTCTACTTCTCTCCCCACACAAAACGCTCATTACACAGTCAGTCAACACCACTCCCAAGCTTAACTCCTCTCCCCACATAAAACACACATTACACAGTCAACTCCACTCCCAAGCTTAACTCCTCTCCCCACATAAAACACCCATTACACAGTCAACTCCACTCCCAAACTTAACTGCTCTCCCCACACAAAACACCCATTACACAGTCAACTCCACTCCCAAACTTAAATCCTGTCCCCAAACAAAACACCCAATTCAGAGTCAACTCCATCCTCAAACTTAACTCCTCTCCCCACACAAAACACCCATTACACAGTCAACTCCAGTCCCTAACTTAACTCCTCTCCCCACACAAAACACCCATTACACAGTCAACTCCATCCTCAAACTTAACTCATCTCCCAACACACAACATCCATTATACAGTCAACTCCACTCCCAAACTTAACTCCTCTCCCCACACAAAACACCCATTACAAAGTCAACTCGACTCCCAAACTTAGCTCTTCTCCCTACACAAAACACCCATTATACAATCTATTTTGTTCCTTGTTAAATGGACAATAGAAAGCAGTTCTATTGAAATAAACGCTGAGAAATTTAAATGTTCATAGCCTTCTGATTGGCTACAAATGTAGGGCGACGAAAAACAATTTGTTACATCTCCAATCGGTATGTGTCTATAAGTTCACAAACAATGACGACTGTAAGTACAAGTGCAGAAACAATGACATCCTTAGGGACATGGAACGTTTCGAATGAGCTAACGACCCGGAATTGTTGCAAGCTATTCAAGAATGCGGCCCTTCATTATTGCAAAATAGTTTGTCATGGAATTTAGTCTTCAACATAAGTAAAGCGTTATATCCAAACTTTTCGCAGCATACCACACTGTTACAGCATTTAGTTTTACTTTAAAGTGATAAAGATTACGAGCAAGGAATAGTATTTGAGGTCAAATTTTACTCCAATAACTTATACGATATAATAAATTCTAAATAAAGTCATGTTTAAATTACGATGCCGTCAAAGATAGTTCAGAAATCAGGAAAAGCAAAAACAACAACAACAGCGGCAGCAGTAAAAACAACAGATTATGCCATACATGAAGAAAAATATACAGACAACTAAATAAAATCGATTTTGGCTTACATTTTTTAGGATAACTATACGATATCGGACGGCCTTAATAGATGATACAACATTCTTTTAAAGAAGCGATTTGGAAAAATTATATCACGTTAAACAATTTTTAGAATGTGTATTAATCACATTTTTATAAATCACATTAACGCGATCATAGTGCTATATTGCTATTGATCTCCTCCGGAAGGTAGAACCACCGCACGCACCGAGGCACCGCACGCAACCAATCAACTCGTTAAGGATGAAACTTTCAATAACACAGTAATGATCGAAGGACCGACAAGTCGGTGTCTTTAGACCATCGTTTTGGGAAGGGTCATGATTTGAAATGCCCGATCACGCAATCAGTGTTGTATTATAATGAAAATGCTGTAGTTGACAAATTTTATGAAAGATTAAATATTACTCAAATAGCCTACTTAGGATTTTATAACCGGAATGCCTAAATAGGCCCTACAACTAGTACAAGTTACATTCAACATATTATTATATA